>JBAMYA010000018.1:1027552-1038462 GCA_037176975.1 Arrhamphus sclerolepis
TTTATTTACTTAGTTATGTTATATTTATTTTCTGAGGTCAACAGTTTATTTTAATGGTTTCTGTTTCACAATTGAGTCCCAAATCCTCTCAAATAATACTATTAAAGTCTTAATAACTCATCAACCATCAAAAGCTTTTACCAGACATTTTCATCATATTTTGCATTTGCTATTCTTGAGTCTTGACCTGATTTAAATAATGTATTTAATCATTTTACATTTTTCATTGTGGCCCCATTGCATTTCTTTCACACATGACCATGTTGTGTCTTCACAGTTCCCCTCGCTGCCAGACAGATCTGTGGGAAACAAAGGGACTTGGAGCATGTGACTTTTGAATTGAGGCTCCTCTAGCTGTTTTACGGTAAAAGCAGAAGGTTGTTTAAAGGGACAGTGGGGAGCTGACTTGCAACCAGTAGACAGAATGGTTCAGATTACTGATCACACATCCATTTAGCCCATGGCTAGAAAATAAATATGTCACAGTTGAAAACTACCACATCAGTCTTTTGCTCTTTGCCCTGATGTAATTTTGCTCGCTGAGCCCTGCAATGTGACTCCATGTTGGCATTTACGTGCCCTCATTGCTTTCTTTTCTTTCAGATTCTTGCTGATTCTAGGTTGTTTAAGCATTGTTAAGAAAATTGATTGATATCCAATAACACGACAGAGGACAAGAATATACTGAATACTATATGTGTCTGTCTGAGGGTAGTTCGGGCTCTACTTTCTGCTTACATGCTAATTTGAGCTTTGATGTGAATGATTGTTAGCTTTTGTCAAAGTATTCATGTTTAATTGTACAGTAATCAAAAGATTTTCCAAAAATGATTAGCTGTCTAGCAGATGATGCAGCTGATAAGCAGATATTTTTTTCTCAGTCACCAGAGTAATTTACCTTCTTAGCACAAAAGCTAAAGAACTACAGTTATAGTAAAGAACAGAGTGAGGCTAAAGCGACGTGACAGTGTTTTACAGAAATCAAAGTACCACACCAATGGGAATTTGCAGATGTGACATTAATCCAGTTACTCCGTGTGCATCTCCCAGTCCTACCTTTCATTCATGTAATGGTTGGACTGGAATGTGTGTGTGTGTGTGTGTGTGTGTGTGTGTGTGTGTGTGTGTGTGTGTGTTTGGGGGCTTGTTTTTACTTGTTTTACATTTGTGGGTTCTGAAACTTGTGATGCTAATGTGCTTTTTTGAGGCCAAAAGAGTGTTTGGGGTTTGTGGTAATCAGCTGTCCTGGTTGAAAGTGCATGTTACAGACAGAAGTGTGTGTGTGTGTGTGTGTGTGTGTGTGTTTCAGGGCTCATCCCCTCCACCTCACACCTCTCTCTTGTTCCTAGTTTTTCTTTATGATGTGCACATTCTGCAGCATTTAAGCTTTTGTCCGTAACCATGTAAAGGCACATATGCACACATCGTTTCACACCAGATTCAGCTGATCATGTAAATGTGAAATGAGCACAATTAGACTGTTGGGTGCAGACCTGTCATACCTACCAACAAAAAGCTAATCGCATGCCTGTGAAGCAGTATTCACATGACATTTCTTCTACTCCTGTGTAGATCACCTTATTTGCTCTATTTTTTATTCATTTTTTACTTGCCTGTGTGTGGATATCCGTGCCAGAATGTGCCAGCAGGCTCAGCTAGCTCTGAGCTTAAAGCAAAGTTGTGTGTGAGTTTGCATGGGCGTTGAAGTGGTGACATTTGTCTTCACCCACATTCTATGTCCAGCTTTGAAGTCCTGATGCCTCTTCATATTCTAAATATGACCTCCAACAACACACACAGTGTGTGAGGCTTTCCTCACACACTGAAAGAGAGAAGGCAGAGAAGGAGGGTTTTTCCCTGTGAATGAGGCTCCTTTCTCAGCTGAGGGCAGGTCCACAATGACCCTGCAAAGATGGATAGGGAGATTGTCCTGTGAAGTGATCCGCGAACACAGATAGGTGGGGGTCGATCTGTGTGTGTGTGTATTCTGCACCACAACTGACCTAACGGCACCTCCGTTCTAGCAAGATGGGTGGGTGCTCTGGGGCCATGTAGGGCCAAGGGCAAGGATAAGGGGAAAACACCCCCGACACAATGGGTCAGTAGGAGTTTTTGGATGGGGGGGGGGTAGAGTAGGCTGGAATGCATGCATAGCATATCTCACAAATACACACACAAATGTGGACACACACATACAAATAACCGGAATCTACAGGGTGCTGCTTTGACAAGTATCTGTGAATGAGGCTCTCGGTTGCTACGACCCAGCCTCCAGCCAATTCATATACATGAAGCTCAGATTTCTCAAAATGACTTAACACAGCTCCTTTATGTGCCAGAGTAAATGACAGACAGACATTTTCAAGTCACCAATTACGCACCTACATATTGACGTTCTGGAACATTTCTGTAAAGATGTGCCTCTAACTTTACCCCAACAGCACAGCAGAAAATTCACACACAGATGTCCTTGCATTCACAAAAATGGTATTCCAGAAACAAAGATACAACTGGACGTCTGTCATGTGACGCACGACGCACATTGTGCACCAGTAAATCAAAACAACAAGTTGTTCAGTTTGTGTGATGTGTGTGCTTGTTAAGTACCAACTAATGTCACCTTCTGCCCAAAGAGTTCTTCATCTCTCTAGTTCGACATGGTTATGTTGACGGAGAGTTAATAAAAGTAGAAGCAAACCAAGGCGCAGGCTACACGAAGCTGTGTCCGTCAAAAGAAGATCGGATAGCAAAAGTCTTCTGTAAACACGAGCTGAAACCACTGAATCCACATAAAATAAACTAAAAATCAGTGCATATTTCAGCCTTTAGATGGCGCACGACTGAAAAAAGAGCATCTATGCGGTGTAAACAAGCAGAAGAAGATCCAGCGGGAGCTGAAGTGAGCAGGTGTGGCGAGACATCTCACTCGGCTATGGGATGGGGGGTATACCTAACATACACAAGCAGTGTCTCTCCCTGTTCATGCCCTTTTCACTACCTCAGGAGGCGGAAAAAAGTGGGGGTCTGAATTTAGGCTTTTCTGGAAAATGGCAGTTACATGCATGCACTGGACAAGATAATAATGTTCTGCAAGGAAAAGTCAATAAGAAAGCTCCTTATGAGAAAATTAAAATGGTTACAAAGTTCCATGAACAACATTTTTCTTGTTGTTTTGGATTGATGGAGGCGATGCAGTGAGCCTGATGCTTCATCAAAAGTAAAAATTTTAAGCTTTTGATGCATCAAGGCTTGTGTCAGCAGAACAGTTTGCAGCTAGCTAGCCTAACTAGTATCGTACTTGGGGGAGGGTGGTGTCTCTCACGGCCGGTATCCGTCCCTGACAGGAAGAATTAATAATTGTGGTTTTCAGTTGTCCTGTTTTATGATCAAGGTTTGTGGTCACACAGAGACACAAGTCTCAGAAGTAAAGCTTGGAAAGAAGTTTAAGAGGTAGTGGATGGATCTGGTACGACTGCGTTTGTGCGGCGGTAGACAGCAGTAACGTGTCGCTCGCAAATCAGCTGGTCTAAGCTGATGCTTTTAAATGTTTCTGACGCTACATTGAGCCGATGCAGAGAATCAGAAGAGCTGGCTCCCGTGGAGTGAGAGCTGGCTCGTTTGCTATCCAGCCCACTGCTACTTCTCCATAGAGCACAGTTACTAGCAGTTAGCTGCAAAATCGTGTGCATCTGACGTTGCGATCGACGTTGTGGCAACGCATGGCGGAGGAAGAGTCTCACACATCAGGTTGATTGTGTAATCTTGACCAGAAAAACACAACTAAACTGCTGCTGAAATATCCAGGAAGAGGAATATTTGCTGTGTTAGCCAGCTAACGCTAGTTTCCATGTGTTATGCTGAACCCCACAATGATTATCTAAAATAGCCTTGCCATGTAAAGTATGCATGTACCCTGTAATATGGGCATGTTTTAGTAAATAAGACACATTGTAAAGCACCATGTAGAGGCTGTATGGTTAAAAAGGCCTAGTATAAGTGCGAGATGATTTAAAATTAGCATAGTGAACACTGAACTTTGAAAATGTGCAGTTTAAGAGAACAAGTAACACTCACTTGACTGAAAGATGAGTCGTTTTTGCTGCACATACTCATGTCTGTATTCAGTGTGGATTTAAAATTTAAACTCTGCCTGATGGCTGCAGTAACAAAAAGATGATTTGTGCCTTAATACCTTGTCAAACCTGCAGCAGGTTTTTGCCTTGGTGCAGATAAGACAGCATGCGTGAGCGTGTGAAAAACAAATGTGCTTCCACAAGACTTGTTATCACTATATATTTGTGCCATCTTATCTCTGTGTCGCCTCTAAACTAACAGATTTCTCAACTTTTTCATGGAGAGGAAATCTGTGCAATTAAAAGATTAATGGGTGGCCTCTAAGACATGATGGGAATTCCCAGAGGAAACAGCTGACTAAGCTCGAGTAAAATTTTGTAAAATCTTCCGGAAGATAACTCTTTTGACCCGCGTACTTTGTGGGATTGACCTGCGTTGTTCAGTGTAGAGACTCATGGTGGAGGAGATGTTGTTGTGGTAATGACAAAGAAAAACAAACAAATAAACAAGAAAACCCTTCTGATCAGGTCTAATTACAGCATCAGCATAAGCTGTTTCCTTTTGAAATACTTTTACTGTGGAATCAGAATCAGCTGAGAACAGAAATTCTTTGCCGGCAGTTGTTAGGCTAAGACATACTGGCTTTTTCTTCTCTTGTCCCAGTCCCAGTGCATGCACATAACTGCCATTTTTCTGAAAAGGCATAAATTCCCCTCCCTGGGTAGTTCAAGCCATGTCAACCCCCACCCCCACCCCCACCCCCACTAGCACTTGAAAAAGACAAAAGAAAACTTTTCAGATAAGTAATTAACAGCAACAATAAAAGGTAGGAAGCACTTGTCAGCACTGACGTGATGACAAAAGAAAAAAATCTTTATCTTCAGCTGCTTTTTTTTTTTTCTGGCAAAACTGGACCAAGACACCGCGCTCTGTTGAATGAGGGACTTTCTGCACTTGGGAAATCTGCGTTTAGTATAGCAATCTAGCCATCTTATTTTCCTACGTTTGCATAGATTTTGCATCAGTAGGTGTTCCTCAAGCCATTTTGACAAATCTTCACTGAATCACCTGCAGCACTTTGTTTCAAAAGCATGGAAACCCCCTGAAACCTGACCCCACCCATGAGGTTTAACTATTTAGTACATCTTGGTGTTTGACGCCTTTGTGTCCCTGCACTTAAAATACAGTGAAATAACAATACCTTTTGTGTGTTGATGTGCTTGGTTGTGACAGACTGCATTAAATACACACTTAACATCTGCTAAAGAAGAGACGTCAGTGGTGTGTTGATTTATCACATTTAGCAGCTGTGCACATAATGAAGCAGCTGACTCAGAGAAGTCCCAGTTATGTTTGTTGTGTAAGCTTTCTGTTTTCCTCCGTATAATGATCTTCAGACATCTAACTGATAATCACTTCCTGCAGTTACAACTCCATCGGAATGTAGGAAATGTATTTTTTTTTTAACTTACATCTGAAACATTCCATTAACCATAAGACATGAAAGTAATTCTTCCATTTATAATGGGAACATTTCAGTTATTGGCTTTAATTCTTAATATAAAAACTGTGGCTCACATAGCTTCCGAAGTGGGAAATTCTTGTGTGGAGTGGAGATGTGCTTTTATAAATATAAATATTCTGCAGAGGCATCTCAGTGGAGCACAGAGGAAACAGACTACAGGCTGCAATAACTTCAGCACAGCCACAATATCAACAGGTGATTGGAAAGTAACAAGCAGCTTTGCAAAAAGAAGAGTATGAAGCAGCTGGCTGTGATTGATTCAATCATATAGGAAGAGCCTAAAAACCACCGTCACAGCTTGAGCGCAAAGGTCATGTGTTGCTTCTATGTTCTGTGTGAATTTTATTGCAAAAATACCTACCTTTTCTCCATACAAATATGTAATAATAAATTGCTGATAGGTAAAATATTCCGTTTGAGTATGTGTTTGGTTGCCTGACACAAATACAATCTCAAAACCTTTGGGACATCACAAACCTGTCACTTTTTTGAGCATCAGACCCAGATCAGAGGAGAAGCATTTCAGTTCAGTTCACTTCATTTATATTGCCCTAATTCACAACAGACGTGATCTCAAGGCACTTTACACACAACGCAAACACGGAAAGTCTGTTGAAATCGAGTGCGATTCAGTACACTGTAATTCAGTTAAAATCCAATTCAGACCAGACTGAAAATTCATTTGCCAATTCAGAAAAGAGTTTGAGTAAGGAACCCACCAGAACACTTCAAATCTTCACTTCGGTTCAGTCTCCAGTCGTGAGCAAGTATGAGGTGACAGTGGAGAGCAAAGCCCCCTAATTAGGAGACAGAGAAAACTCCTCCAGCAGAACCAGGCTCAGAGAGGGCGACCATCTGCCTCAACCGGTCGGGGGTCTGAGAAGACAGGAATCGGAGACAACAAACGCAAAGACATTATTCCAGGAGCCAGTTTCACGGAGGAGGCTCAGCAAATTCTGAGTTCTAAAAATAACTCAGAGTTGAAAAAACCTGAGATGAGAAACTCAAAACCAGTGTTAAGTGTTTCTCTGTCCACTGAGTTTGCTGACGTTGCTCAGAAATACATCATCAATGGAGCTCCGTTACCGTGACTCACCATGGCAACAGTTGGTAAACAGAAGAGACGCTCCGACTCTTCATTGATTTTGAGTTATGATTAGCAATCACATGTTAAATTTGAGAACGACTTTCTGCACAAAAGTGACATGGTCTCACACACACACACACACACACATTTTTAAGATCACTTTATTTATGACCCTGAATTTTTCCTGTAATTGCTCCCATTATTTCTGTTATTACTCTTGTAAATTAAATTTGATTATAGTTAATGTACATGTAGCCTAGGCAGGATTTAGTATAACCAGTTAGCCTAAACAGCATGGCTTTGGACTGAGGGAGGAAAGTGGAGTACCCCCTAGAAAACCCACAGAGACACAGGGAGAACATGCAAACTCCACACAGAAAGACCAGTTGAACCAAGATCTCCTTGTTGTGAGGTGTCAGTGCTAACCGCTGACTGCTGTGCTTCCCGTCATATAAAACAAAAGAGAAGAAGAGGAGCAGCAACTGCAACATGGACCAGCAACATCATGGGAGGACCTGCAGGAGGAGACGGGAGAGACACTGCTGAAGACAGACAATGCTTTTAAATGATCCAGAAGTATGTAAATGTATATATCAGCAGGAACTCCACATTCCCCTGAACGGTTTGCTTATTCCTCATCAAGAGAACGAGTTGGGAGGAGTCAGGAGAAATTGTGCTCTTGTCTGAAGAGTGCCCACAGCCAACGCATACAGCTGAAGTACTTTTGTAATATTTTTTTATCAGCCCCTTGTCAATCAAGTCACGGGTAAATGAAGGATGAGCAATCACCACGCACCCACACAACCTACAGCCACCACACACAGTCTCAGTAATGTGTTATTGCATCGTAGACCCCACCCAATGGCATGGAGGTAGAGAGGAACTGTGGGTGTATTTTGGGAAGAAACAGAGTGTTCTTGTCATTTATTGTAGAGCTGTTTGCATGGGCAGGAGTACTTGTGGTTTAATGGAGGTAGAAAAAAGAGGTCTGCCAGTCTCTAATTTTACTTGGCCTTAAACACCCATATTACTTTGTACACCATGTCAGTCTTTTCTGCTACTTTGTGAACTTTAAACTTGTAATTCATACATACATACATGTATGAACTAAGCACCTAATAGTAAGGGGATTTTTTCATGTGGTGGCTTATTTCTTTGTTATAACAATGCTTCTTGGCAGTTAATATAAGACTGTTGGAAAACATGTCTGCTTCCCTTTTAAATGATGTCACTTTTATGTGGGCATCTGTGGGATGAGCAGCAGCTGCTGAGTATGTGGGTTGCACCCTTGAAAACAGCGATGAGTCTGCGATGAGCGATTTGTCTACAGCGCTTAACCCATAAGGTCAACATGTGAAGAAGACGCAGAGAACGTATTGGTGATTGCTGCATCTTTTGGTGGAGGCAGAGAGATGGTGGGGGGGCAGCATCTCCCTCACTGGAAACATCAAGGCTTGTTGTCTTGGGAGCCAGTGTCAATGCAGACAGATATTGTGATGAAATTCTGGAGCCAGCAGGAATCCCACATCTCCAGTGTCTGAGACCAAACTCTGTCCTCCAAGATGAGGACTGACAGTTGGAGAAGCCTGCCAGCAGTCGTGACCTAAACCCCAGAACTTCTGGGATCAGTTTGGACATGCTGTTGGTGCCAGAGTGACCAACACAACCACGTTGGCTGATTTGTAACAAATGCATGTTGAAGAATGGGATGTCGCCCACTGCAGAGTGACCAGGCTGCAGACCAGCATGAGGAGGGGGAGCCAGACTGGCGTAGCTGAGTATGGTTCTGAGGCTCCTGTTTGTTAAGTGAATACATTCAAATTATTAAATTGCCAGTATTCCTTGTTTCTCCAGGTTCAATCATTCAATCCAACAAACAAGAGTCAATAAAAAAAAAAAAAAACAAGGAAAGAAACAGTTTGGCTTTGGCAGAGAAGATTTGGGTGTAACCCACACACTCACCCACTCATCCAACGATGACATGTTCCTTACAAATGTATTGCTATTTGAAAAGGGGGATAATCAGGTTTTCCGATAGCAAGAAGCAATGCCAAAAAGCCTTGTTATAACAAAGAAATAATCTACCAACCAAAACAAAAATGTGATATTTTTCCCACAGTACTCAAATACGTTATGGCAAGTGCTGAGAGAGCCAAGTGTGGCTCAAATGCTATTGCAAACCTGTCAACAGAACTATGCGCAGAAAACAAACAGAAACAAAAACGCTTTTGTGGCAGACCCTGCTTAAACCATATATTGTAATGATCTCACCGTATACATGCACACAGACTTGCAAGATCAAAACAATCCCAGCTTCACTATCACAACTGAACGCCAACTGTTAATGCATACGTGGTCCTGATCGCATCATAATGTTGTGCGTTGGTTTGTCTTATCAATATTTTACAGAAAGGAAAGGAAATGGAAACCTGAGGTCAAAAAAGGATGAACTCCTGTGTTTATTTGTGCAGCAACTACAAGAGAAACGCTGCGTTAACAAGCCTCCGCTTTCAGTTTTCAGTGATAAAGGTGTGAATGATGTAAATCTTTTTGTTCTGGCTCTTCTCAAAGCAGGTAATGAATGCGCTCAGTCGCTGAAGGGGGATTTACAAGCAGTAAGTGCTATTTTGGTGTTCCTGGTGTCACATTAACGTTTGCAGTATAAGCAGTCTACAAAGTCGCTAATCGGTTACAAACACCGGTCCACGATCGGCTTCAAGCCCAGGTCCTCGCTTATTTCCTGATATGGACTTGAACTGAGTCAAAGGCGTAATTGTAGCTGCAAAGGAGGCAACAACAGTAATAACACTCCTCCCTCACGTTGTATAAACCCTCTATTTCCATGTGCACGCTCTTTCCCTCCGTTTCTTGAAGACACACACATATATTCACACACACATACTGTTTTAATCAGGATGTCCTGAGAGAATTGACTGCTTTTAGTCAGATTTCATTGCTGTGGGCCTTCGTCTACCTCAGTCTTCTCTTTGACATAACACAAACACACAAGCATACACAAACACAAAGTGGGGGTGAGAGAGGTTAAAAAAAACAAACAAAACTAACAGGCTGTTCCTGAATAACATGTGTGAGTCGTTGGGGTGTATGTGTCTTTAATTGTATGATAGTCCTCATGCTCTTGTGTTTTGACCACTGTTATTTCAGATCTCTTAAGCATGCGTGTGAATGAGCAGAGATTACAGGTAAATGAATGACAGATGGTCTGCTTACTATTATGCAAATGTTGAATTGTCTAGCATTTTGGAAACTTTGCCCTTGGATCTTCTAGGGTTCTTCATAGTGGGCTATCATAATTCCTCGTTGATCTGATCACAAGTGGACAGCTAAAAGTACACATGGACTGCATGGGTCCCCCTGTAGTGCTCTTGTTTTTTTTTACGTGCAAACATTCACTTCTGCCTTTGGTCTAGCTACCACTGCTTCATTGGAAGACTCATCAGCTTTGTTCCTCTGTAGCTGCCACAACTCTGCATGTCTCGCTTCTTCTTGAAAATCAACACCAGCACTATTCTCCATCCCTCAGGCAATGGTCACCTCTTCCACTCTTGGTTTTCTTCCTTTCATTTTCCTCATTCACCAACTATTTGGAGTACTTCTTCCATCTTCCCATCACCCTCCAGTCACCAGTCAGAACATTATCATCTCTTTCCTGCTGCACGTCCTTCCCATCTCTATCTCTCTGTTTTGCCAACCTGTATGCATCATTCTCTCCCTCCTTTTTTCTGAATTCAGATGAGAGAAATGTTGTTGCGTTCAGCCCGAAACACAGCAGGAAAAACTGAAAGTGCCTTTATCTTGACAGTATCTTTTTGAATTCCAGTAATTTAGTGAATAATAGTTATTTTTGACCAGGATATGTCATTTACTCCCATTTAGGGCAGGTTTCTTGATAAAGGAGTACTTGCCATGTGCTGATATTTTGTGGCATGTTTGTCTAAGTACTTTTGAAACAAACATGTTATGAGATTTTGATTGTTTTTCTTTGAGGATATTTTTTTCTTGTTTATTCGTGACGTATCAGTCACCCCAAAGATGATCATGGTCTTTCAACTGTTTCCTCGTGCATTGACAAGATAAGTTTCTTGTGGTTTAAAGGACAAATACAGCTGAGTATCATCCGCATAGTAGTGAAAATTTATATTGTGCTTCCTAATGATTTCTCCCAAAGGAAGCATGTATACAGAGAAGAGCGTGGGTCCAAGA
>JBAMYA010000018.1:1038936-1049650 GCA_037176975.1 Arrhamphus sclerolepis
CACACCACCCATCCCTTCACCGAGCAGGAGGGTCTCCCCTAGAACTGATCAAGGTCCTGGTCCAGCTTTCTTCCAAAGAGGGAGTTTTTTCTTGCCTCTGATAGGCTTTGCCATGCGCTGGGGGGGTCATGATCTGGGTTTCTGCCTCGAGACGACGTTGTTGTAAACAGATGCTATATAAATAAAAATGAACTGGAATTAATTATTATTGAAGTAAACACAGAAACATATCAGTTAGAAGCACCCTGCCTAGCTGCCTGCTACCACTTTAGCAGTTTAATTTTGGCAACTCAATTCACTTTCACTCTTTGAACTACTGCAAGAACATGGCAGCGTTTGAGTTATTTTCACACTATTCTTCACAAAGAAGACCTAGTTATGAATCTGAAATTTCATCTGCCAATAAGTGGCTCAAAATTCTACACGCTTTTACTTTCTAAAAACATTAATTTTATAAATGCTTTGCTTGGCATGTCTCAGAAGAAATTAATTAAAAAAACAGTTGAGTGGTTCAAGCACATTCTCAGTGACTGTTCAGCTCTTTAATAGGATCTTTCTTAAATGTGCATGTAGAATCTTAAACATACTACAGTATTTATGCACCGTTCCTTATTGTAACTACACCAAAGAGCAGTTTTGATTGCCTCTGTTTCTGGGAGACTTGTGTTTTTGACAGTCACAGCTAGACAGTCCAGAATGCCTCTGGCGCGGCCACTTCCTCCCACGGTGCCCCTAACTCTTGTGTGATTGGTCCTGGTGCCTTTCATCTTCGCCAAGGCCTTAATCACTCTCGTTCTCTCTCTCTCGCTCTCCATATGTGTGTATTTGAAATTTGCTCTCTGAAGATTTCCTAGTACTTTTGGGATTTGTTTTAGGGGTGGTGCAGAGAAAATTGCAACAGAGATCTGGCTGCACCTTCGCACTAACAAATTGAATAAAACCGTTTGAGTAATATTTAAAGGTGATTATTAGATCTTCTTTGACTTGACTGCATTAGAGTAAAAAAGATTTTCCAGGTGAACTTCCAGGGAATACTGTGAACACATTTGTGAACTTCCTGTCCAGAAGGACTAACTTTCTGCTCCGAGACTCGTCAGTAGGTTTGCAGATCCTGCGCGTGTCAGGACTGAAAATAGAAGCTGAATTGTTTGTAAATGTAAAACTGGATATCAAGAGCTGATCTGGTCTGATCTGCATCCTGCTTTCAGACATGTGAGAGACAAACGTAATCCACATCGAGCTGAATGGTCACCATCTGCAGGTGGTCCTGCTCACCAACGTCTTTCACTGGGTTCAAGATATGTATTCATCAAATCAAATCAGGCCACAGCAGGAAAAGCAATGTAAATAAAATAAATAATGTTTCTGACATCAAGGTTCTTGTGTTGTTCATGACTCATCTGATCTTTAACATGCTTTCGTGTTTAATTGTGCTTGTTTAATGCAATTCTACATGTAACAACGTTATATGTTAACCATCACATCATGTGGGTGCTGCCTCTCTGGAAAACTAAACAAATATCAGAGCCTCCCAGTGAAAAAGTGCAGTAATGATTTATATGTTACATCTGGAACAAGGTATTTTAGCCTTACTTATGCAGCGAGCAGATCCTCATTCCTAAAACGAGCATATCGGAGGGCCGATCCTGATGTCGGGGAAAGTGTGCTGACATGTTTAAGAAGCCTCAGATTATTGGTTCGCACCAAACAAACAAATAAAAAGATGGCTGAGACTACTAAAATGAAAAACTGTCACGTTATTAAAACCTGAAATGACACTGGCATCATCATCATCTTCTTCTTCTTCAGGGAAAAAGGTGCTTGCAAATAATCCTTGGATTATTGTGATCACATGACACTTGAAGTTTTGGTGAAATACAATCAAAGAAAATGGACAGTAGAGCTCACAGCGATCGCTGTTGGACTGTCTGTGGAGTTACCAGTGAGGCCAATCAGGAAGGAGGCTTCAAATTCTCAGGGATTGGAGTGAAGGAGAAAGGTCATGTGACTCCTTGTTCAAGAGTGACGGGGATGTCGGGATGCACTCATCATTCCTAATGAAGACCACTAGTGGGCTACTTTACATCTATAATACCAATTCACAACTAAAGTAAGGACAATTAAATCAGACCAGTTAGATTCCAGTTCATATTCAGGAGCCTAACAGAAAACAGAACCTTCACTTTGGTGCAGTCTGCCGTCCTCAGCAAGCATGACGCTTTGCAGTTTTTATGATTAAACCCACTTTCTTACACCACAACAGTTTCCTGAAAAGGTTTGAGCCCACAGCTTTATGCTGCACGAGATTCTGTGGCGTCTGTCTTACAAAACTCCTGAAAAATCTGCCTGTTAGTGAACTTGGCACATATTTATCAATACATCTATCAGACCGCTCCTCCGTTGAAAATCAAACGTTTTAATGCAATCCGTCTAACTCCGCTGATAATGACGAGCTGATTCTCACTTGACACTCTGCATATTATTGATCTGCTCACCAGAGTCTACTCAACTTCCACATCTCTCTCCCCACTCTGATTAAATGCTTTGATGTGAACAACTGAGCTTGGTTAACTGAAATCTTGAGCAATATGTCAGTATTTGCAGCAGCATATGTGCTGGCTAATGTGCATTCAGGTCAGGTGGCCAAATGGAGGCCAGAGTCGGACTGTCAGTCTGATGTCCATCTCTTCATTCACCTGCTAATAGGATCAAAAGCAGGAGGGTCATGGCCGGGCAACCAGTGAGGCATAGGCTAATGCCAAACGCGCGCCACTCTTGCCCATCTGCCCCAGATGGACCACCGAACCCATCCCTGGGGATTAGAAATGTGACTCACTATTTTGTGTGTGGGTGTGTGTAGACGGAGGGTATGGATTGTTTGTAATTACTCCATCTCTGCTAAGATTTTCATTGTTCACAACTTTCAAGATGACACATGCATGTGGATTATCTCTCCTCATGCCCAGTAATCTTCAACAAGTCTACCATTGTATAAGCCCTGGGCACTGGTCTGAGTACAACCGTAGCCGCAGTTCAGTATTCACTGTCATATTGAGTTACATCACTTAACTGTCTTCATCTCACGCCTTATTTACACGTCATTTGAAGGATTTTGGAGGCAGATCTTCCCTGTGAGAAAAACCCGAAGCATTGTCGCTGTGATCAGCAACACATCTCAATGACCTGACTTTCTGTTGTTAATTCAAACTTTAAAGTAAACACTCATATTACTCACGCTGAAAACAGAAGGAAAGTTACTGTGTGAGTCACTTACTGGGTATTGTTGAGTTATTTTTAGCTTCACACTGATGCACAGCGTATGCATGCTGCATATCTCCTATCACTAGCAGTCAGACAATGGCCACAGGAACAACTGTCCGTATTGTTTAGAGGCAACGCCTATAATAATGAACACACATTGTCATGAAACAATATACAGCAGAAAAGACTATTTCTGCTACTCCTGACGGAGTTACTCATTGTTTCTCACTGAATTAGAGATTGCTGTTTGTGTAAATTCAGTTTTTACTGTATTCATTTTCATATTTTACAGATTGTGAACATTTGAAAGACTGGTTGTACAGATTGGTTTTACTTGAGATGACGTTTCTCAATGGCCTCTTGTTTTCCTTGCTGCTGCAGCAGGATGTCATTATTATAGCACCTATAGGTTAAGAAGCATCACCATATGGACGCAGAGCAGATCAGACACATACAAGCTTGTTATAGTGTCACTTAGAAACAATGGACCTCCAGAATTAGTGATACTCACCCTAACAGCAGGAGGCACACACTGATACTGTATGCTCACAAGAATGGGGAAGAATCCAGCATATCACATTAATACCTCACCACAAGGAGATTAGAGTTGTTGATCTAAAGAGCAAAGCAAATGACACACGGGGATCAGTTTTTTTTTTCTTTTTTAATTAGTTGTATCAGAGGATGAAATATGTGTGGCGGGATGATCTGGCTCTGGGTTTGCTAGTTATTAAACCCCCTAGGGTCAAGCGTGCGACCACAGATGCTGGAGGTATTGATTATCACACATCCATCAATTCAGCTGTGTTTAAGTTTGGACGCTCACATTCAGATACGTGCTCACGTGCACACCAAGAGATAAGTTACTTTCAGCAGTATCCTGGTGCGTACACTTCTGTGTAAATGGGTTTTAGTCTGATACATCAACAGTCTAATGGTATCTGTTGTTGTTGTGATGTGCAAAAGCCGTGTTTGAGTGTGCCCGCTTTATTTTCAATAAGAACGTGGCCAAAAGCACTATAGCCAGCTATTTAACTAAGATGTGAGGGAGAGGACATCACAGAGCCAGACAGTGTTTAACAAAAATGAAATACCACACCAATCAGCACTAAACATCTAGACAAGACCACCCTTAACTGAATAGCAGCAATTGTGCTGGGGGTGGTCATTGTAGGATAATGAGAGACTGCATTTTCATTTTAACATTAGTCACTTGTTCCAAGGACACCAACACCAGTGGATTGGAGTCACAGCAGTGGCACTCGAAACTCCCGAGACTCCTGAAAGCTGAGATGTGCTCTGTGGAGTGGCCTTCATGCAAAATGACTGTGAGGCCAAGTCTGCAGGCAACCGCAGGGAAATATTCAAGATGGGCTGCACGTGGTGTTGTTTCCAGTCTCTGCAGAGGCATAGCTCCACCTCAGAGCAACAGTCGTCTGAAGGCACAAGTTCAACGTAAATCCGATTAAATTCAGTTCAGTTCAGGCTGGCTAGGATTTAATTATGTTCCATTTGGATCAATTATAATAATCCCCAATAATTATGACTTGTAATCAATTCCTTTTATGGAAAGTTGATAAAAACAGCCAGACTGCACTCAACCTTAATATAATATAATATAATATAATATAATATAATATAATATAATATAATATAATATAATATAATATAATATAATATAGATAAGATAAGATAAGATAAGATAAGATAAGATAAGATAAGATAAGATAGAACTTTATTGATCCCTGGAGGGATATTGAGTTATTACAGCAGCGTAACAAAATAACAACACATTGCACAATGTAGGAAGAATACTGGAAATAAAAATAGAGCAAGTAAAACAAAGAAGCTAAAATACTAAAACATAGAAATGAAAAGAATGACTATAGTATATACAGTATAAATATAAGAAAAAATAAATTCTAATCCGTATATATATAGAATGCCTAAGAGGAAAGTTAGATACAGGTATTATTGCACGGATACCGTCGGTTTCGGTCTTTGTCCTGAGGACGCATCATTCAGCAGAACCCGACTCATGAAGGCGGGTCAGGTGCAGGACTGGTTCAGTCTGCTTTGTGGTACTCAGATGTACTCCAGTGACCCAAACTTATGTAGAGCCCTGTAATCTTTGTTCCTGAAGGAGCACTTTCTTCTCCCCAAGTTCACAGATGCACCTTTACAGCACCTCCTCTTTCAGGCATTTGTAATGTTGTCACTTTTATTTTCTTATTTTTATTTTTTTATTTTTCACTTTTAGCCACCAAGCAGCTTCTGTGGAAGTTCAGGGTCCTGAACTGGGATGCTTTGTCCCTAATGCAGGGATACTGTGTCATGTTGCTCATGGACTCATCTGTAATTTATGTCAAATCTGATTCTTGAAATCTAATTATTTTTCTTTTAGCCATTAGAAATTATTTTGGTAATCGTAACTGACCTAAAACAGGAAAGGTTTAGTCTGATTTAATGCCAGCTAGCAAGAACAAAAACAGTTTATCTTTTTTGTTTTTCTTTAATACAGCGTATGATAACTGCTGTATTTTTCATTTTAACTGGAAATTCAAACGAGTCAATCCAGTTTGAAAAGTAAGACCTGTTTGTGATTCCAGGAAATTCTATTAATGTGAAGTTACAAAGACATGCTGGTAGGTTCAGCTGGATTCAACATCTCGTTTTCCATTAAGACAGAGACACGTTGAACAAATAGTCAAACTTATTCAACAGGTTCAGCATCGTAATATTACGTAACACCTGAGCTGAGTGTGTGTGCTCAGTGGATGTTCCAGTTTCTTGTCCATATGGTGGCAGCAGCCAGGAAACGGGCTGCGGGATTAATGCAGCCCCTGAAATAACACATGGCTAATGAACCCCGTAATCTATGATTATAGTTTTAGTGGCGCAAGAGACAAAGAGGTGAGAGATCTAATTCAAGTTGGGCCAACCTCACCACTGTTCGTAACCAAATGTTTGAGCTTAGAGATGGCGGCCATCGCCGGGCGGGATCCTGCAGTAAACAGCAGACGTGGGGGTGTTAAGCCCCAGCATTGTTTTTCAACAAACACATACAGCCGGAGTTTATCTATTTAACTTAAGAAATTACAAACACAATCAGGTATTGGTGATAATCCGCTGGCTTTTGTTTTAGTTTGAGTCAATAATAGTTAGCAGATCTTCACTTCACAGCACATTTGCTCTCATTCATTCAAACTAAATTTCAACTAAATAAACTTTGACTGTATTCAATGTCTTACGCTTTTTCTCTGCAATATTAATAGCAATTGCTACTAAATCGTGTGCCGAGCTCGCTGCAGGACCATTTTAAAACCAAGAAAAGAAAAACTTTGTTCTGATATGGACACAGCTTAAACTTCATAATGAACCCCGTCTCTTCTGAGCTGGTTGTGTCCTGCCTGATTCATTATCCTCACAAATAAGATGTTTTCTGATCTAAATCAGATCAGAGCTTTGTCAGAAATGGACGATGTAGCTGCTACTGTACATGTGGTCTAAGATATATAAAAAATAAATAAAACTTGAATACGCTCTGTCAGTGATTAACATTATAGATAAAATCCACCTCTTGCTGGATTCTGTCCAATCAGAACAAAATCAGTGAAAAGCGCCACAACGGATTTATTTATACTTAAAAATGACATCTTTCTTTTGCCCTTATTTTGAGGCTTAATGTTAAGTAAGACCTTCAGGCTGGTGGATGTAGGAGGTCCATTAGTTTAGATTTCCTTTAATCGTGCTCTAGAACTGCAGACTGACACGGGCCCGTCGAAGCCGTTCCTGCTGCACGATAGTGACAAAAATAGATTTTATATGCAAATACATATAAATGGTTCTGGAAAATAGTTTTGAAACCCAACAGCTCTTTTCCTAAATAATCAAAGCCCTCGGACAGCAAACTAAGAAGCAGTAGTCTATGAATGTGCGCCTTGGCGATGGTTTCATTGTTAGCGTGATGAAAGGAAGAGGCCAGCAGCAGCAAGTCATTGTTCTTTATTCTTCTTCTTGAGACACTGAATCCAGTTAGTTATGACAGAGCTAAATTCTTCAGATCTTCAGATGCTGTTCCAAAGATGTGTGGCCCCCTGATTTAAATTATCTTGGATCTAGCTGCAGCTGCTGTTGGGTTATGTAATATGATGCTCCATATGTTCCACATGACTAATTACAGTATACAAAAGGAGGAGGGAAGAAGGAGCGTTAGAGTAAGGAGAAGGGGTGGGGGAAGAACAATGATAAAGAGGGCAAGGAGACCGGACAAGTTTGTGAAATGAGGATGAGAAAAGGGGGGATGAATTTAAAAGAATACTATCATTAGTTCCTGTTCCTTCAGTTTACATCAACAAGTGTGATAGGCCTTGCAGCCTGTGTCTCACAGTCTCCATCCCAACTGTTCTCAAATCAGTCCAAATTGATTGTGATAGCTGCGGGGTTTGACCTACTTTGAGGAACAATAGCCCCCCATGGCTGCTTGGGACATTCTGATAGTTTGGTTTGGAGGTCACCCAGGCTTGGACAGCGTGGACGGAGAGGATGAGGAGGAGGGTGGAGTGAAGCCTATCCCCTTCATCCTTTCAGAGCCTCTGCCATTCTCTTTGACCCCAAGCAAAAAAAAAGAAAAAAAAAAGGACTCAGAAGGGTCAAAACGAGCAGATCCCAGGACTGTCCAGACAATCTAATGTTCCTCCAGCTGCCTCCTCACCTCCAGCTCAGTACAGTGACGGCATTCATGAAGCGCTGGATGTCTTAATCTGTCTTCAAACTGTACTTTTATTCCTGCACATTTTTTTTTTCAGTTGAAGAAACCGTATCGTTGCTCATCCAACCTGTTGACGAGTTTATTTAAATTTAGTTTTTTTTTAAATTCAAATATGAGATACTGCAATAGTAGCTTCATCAGTCTGTCAAAGTGACAATATTTAGTCATTCAAACCATTTGGACAGAACTCTGGAAGGGATGAGCAGACCCACAAGTGTGTTCCTGAAAGACAGGACAGTAAATCAAGTTATGTTTAAAAACACGGTCAGAATCAGAAAACTTTATTGTTCCCAAACGTAAACAAGCACCAAACCAGCAGATATATTGAGGTGTGAAGCCTCAGTCTACATCTACTGGGGATAAAGTAATAACAGCTTATTTTGTCACTGAGAAATAAAACTTCAACTGAAAACCAATGCGTAAACACTTGCAGTGAAAAATACTGAAAAAAAAAATGAAAAAAAGATTGGAATCGAAACAAGTTTCAGTGAAACATAAAAGTGAAAATAACATTCAGTTTTTTAAAAAGAAACGGTGATGATTTTCAGTTCTCTGTCGCTTTTTTGGCTTGCAGGGACGTGTTTGAGGGTGCGGAGCGGCACAGAGCCCGTTTCAGCTTTGAAGCAGGTGTCCCGCCTCCTGGCCGAGTCTCCGTGAAGCTTCTGGTTACCGAGAATCCCCAATGTTTCCACTTTCTTTTCTTCTTGACAATTATGCTGTTTAATGTCTCATTATACGACGGAATGAAAGCATGGCACAAATAAACAACTGAAGTTTAAAAAGAAATCATCCCAGCTCCGTTGCAGGAGGATGATGTGCATGAACTGGTTAGACTGGGTAGGGGTTCAGAGGTCCCACAAGCTTTATTTAAAGTTACACACCATTGCGACATTAGTTTGGGTGACCTCAGATTTCCATAAATGGGTGTAAATAACAGATTTACTGTATTTATGTTTAGTCATGACCTGTTCTGGCTCTTGGAAGGCATCTGACTGTGGTTGTTGGTGTCCTGATGCCACATATATGCCCTGGAGCTGCCATGTGACTAAAATCAACATCCTATCACAAATAATCACCACACTTCATCAGAACACTCACTCGGGAACATAATAAAGCTTGCAGAGATAACAGAAAAACTATAATTGTAACTACAGCTGTAATAATTCACTGCAGAGTCGTGATGCTGATGCAGTCATTTACCATAAAATGGTTGAAAGACTCTGCAGAGGAATCTACAGGAGCAAATCACAAATCAAGATGACTGAAAGGAAAACAATCATGACATCAATGGTCATAACATTTAAGTAGCAGTGGGAGAGAGAGTTTAATATGGGACAACAGCCTGGTGGCCTTCCCCTGATTCTTCATTCTCTAAACATTTGCAGGTGTCGGGAACAGTTTGATATCAGTCAGGACTTGCATTTAATGCACGAATTACAAGCACTTAAGGAGGACATGGCTAATACACAATCAGCCACCAGATTAATGGAAAGCTGTGCAAGTCTGAAAAGCGGCGCGCATGTTTTCTTTCCTCTTGCATTCCTAAATTATCTGGTTAGTCTACAGATCCCACATCCTCAAACTGTTCTGAAGAAGACACTTCTTTCAGCCTCTCACTGAAACAATGACTCACTTCTGGCTCAAATCCAAAAAGACATTGTTTAAACCAAACCATCCTGGAGTTGTAGGAGCTGACACATGAATAGACATGCACACACACACACACACACATGCAAATCCTTTGCGTGGGGGTGGTGGGGGGTGGTGGTGGTGGTGGTGGGGTTGGTGCATGACCGGATGGTCATGAGAGACGCCCCACACAAGAATGGAAATTGCAGAAAAGAAAAGAAAGGAAAAGAAGCATAAAAAGCATCCGCACCAATAGTACTGTATAAACAGACAAAACAGCCACAGATAACAATAAACATGCAATCAGCGAGAAAGGATTGTGCTGCACAGATAAGACAATCACTTTATTTTATCTTTTCAGGAGCAGACAAAAGTGGAAAGAGACCGAACGTAAGCCAAAACTCCCCACAAATTAGGAACTGAATGCTGTGCAAATACATATATAGACTTTTTTTGTGTGTGGAAATGATGAATCCAGTGTAAAGTCTCACAGTGGAATTGCTGAATATCTCCAGAAGGTGACACTGACAGTGAACAATGACCCCCTCCATGAAGCTCTTTGCATGTTGAAATGTAAAAACTGAGATAGAAACTATGAATGTGTATTTCATAGAAACAGTAGGCTGATTTATGAGCTTCATTAATCAGCTAATGTCATCAAAGTACAGGTCAATACATCAAAATACAATTCAAATGTAATGTTGAAATAGTGGAAATGTAAGTATGGAAAAATGCACATTTATGAAACAATTATTCAGTCCTGAAAGTGAAACTTGTTAAAATCCAGATTGTAATGTAGCAAAAATGACCTTGAAATGCATTTTATTGAATGGTGAAAATTGACATTTACCTAGAAGTATTTAAAAAAAAAAAAGGCATTGTCTGACTGATAACAGGATATTCAAAGCAGTGCAGGAGGGCTGGTTAACAAAATATAAAGGTTTGGAGATAAAGAGGAGGGTGCACATTTAGAGTCATGGATTGATGCAACAAAGCATATCATGGCACCGTTTACTTTCAGGAAAGGCAGAAAAAAGAAATCCTGTGAAGCAC
>JBAMYA010000018.1:1068147-1091459 GCA_037176975.1 Arrhamphus sclerolepis
CGGGGGTCAAGCTCTGGGTTTCTAAAGCGCCTAGAGATGACTTGTTGTAAATAGGCGCTATATAAATAAACTGAATTGAGTTGAATTGAATTGAATTAAACCTTGTTGAGCACCGCAGACTAGAGGCTACCTGAGAACCGAGGAACATGCAGACCTCGCAGACCTTTGCAGACCTGGGTCTTTCCAGTCTTTTCCACACTCCTGACTTCCTTCAGTTACCACAGACAAAGCAGACGAGATCACCGCTCATGCTGTCCTCAGTGCTGATCCTTTCCTTGTCGAAATGATGAGACAACCTGGAGCTTCTTCTGAGGGTCAGCACGTCCTCTCTGCCCTGTTTCGCTGAATCACTGCCTTCAATCTTACCTGCGCAGGGATCTACCGGCCTCTTTAGCCCCATCACGTCATCCATGAGGGGATAGATGTATGGCATCTTTCTTTGGAGCGATAGATGTTTCCTCCACAGCAACACAGTGGTTCGCCATGGTTGTTTGAAGGAAGAAATGATGTAAAATAAATGATCTGTATCGCTTCTTTTCGTGTGTTCCTTTCCGTGCCAGAGGTGGTCGCAAAAAACAACACGTTGCTGATTCCTAACAGGTTAAAATGTGCACTCTCTTGCACATTTGATTTTCCACCTGACATTTAGGACTTGATATTTTGTTTTATTTATAAAGAAAATACTTTCAAACTTTTTTTGGTGTTTTACCTTTTGAACCGGTGGCATTTGAAATGAAGGTTTATTAAACTTGCAGGAAGTTGGTTCTGTCAGGTATCCACCCTGACTGCAGCAAGCTCTTCACCTCCCTCTTCCTGTGTGTGTGTGTGTGTGTGTGTGTCACAGCTGAGGAGATGCACCTGCTCGTCAACAGCCATCAGAGGGAGCTCCTTCTAAGGCTACTCTGATAAACGCCTCAGTTCCAGGTTGTACTTCTGTCATGGTTAATAGCAGTCAGCCACTTGTCCTCAGCCTGTAAAATACTGAGATCCCAAAATAACCTGATCTCTTGTTTCTCTGTGCAGTTATTACTTGACAGCTTGTCTCAGTGGTCTCCTCCTGCTTCCTGTTACCACGTTTCCTCTTGGTTACCGGTGTATGGTCCCTGAGTTGTTCCAGGTTTGTGCTCCCACAGTAAACCAGCAAACCAGTAAAGATACTCACCTGCTCCATGGATCTGCTCGACCTCTTGTGGAAGGACTCATCCTGTGATCCAGCCATTCACTGTCTGTGAATAGATTATTTTATGTCTACAGTTTTGGGTCCAGCTCTAACTGCACAATATTCTCAGAAAAGGAAAGACAACAAAACACTTTGGAGCAAAACGCAGAATAACACTGAGATGCCTCCAACATGATGTTTGCTCCTGAGGTCTCAGCTTCTATGCATCTTTCAAAAAATGTCTTGATTGTCAGTCCTTTCCAGTCTTCATGAGGAGGGTGTTCCTGGTTCCTACACAGTAAAACAGATACCCCACAATAGCATAGTTGTTCAAAAGCTGTGTGTGTGTGTGTTGGGGAGATTTAGATAAATGGCTGGAATTTGTACACAAGGAGGTATTCTACAATTTCTACTACTTTTTAAGGACTGGAGATAAAACATAGTTTGGTAAAAGATTATTCTTGTGGGGAAAGGGGAACGTTTGAATGAAACCTTTCCTGATCTCCTGCAGGAAAGTGGAATATGCTCACAGTGGAAAAAAATAAGGCTCTTCTAGACAAATAAAAAGAAATAAAAATGAAACAATTCCACATCTCACCTGCTTTAAGCCACTTGCTCTTGTCCACTGGTGTGCAAAGTGGATGAAGCCACAGCCAAGAAGAGCTTGTCTATGCAGGACAACCGGACCCAAGAAGACGGATCAGTCCCTGATAAAGAAGAAGCTGAAGTCTGGTACAAGTGTGTTTTGTCTGACTGCAGACATTTCTGCAGTTTTTTTGATGTCTTTGTTCTGATAAATCTTCCCAGTTTTGCACAGGTACTTTTTTTTTTTTTAAGGAATGCCTTTATTTAATTTCTAAATATCCAAATTAATTAACTCTTAAAGCAGCCCAGCGTAAGATTGTGCTCTTTTCCACAGTCATTAATGTCCATAATGTCCTTGTTTCTACCTGTGTGTGTCCCAGCAGCACTTTCTTTTTTCCACTGCTTCTTTTTTTTTTTTGTTTATTTATTTATTTATTTATTTATATTGGGGTGGGGGTTACTTTCCACCTCTGCCAAGACGTCAGCATCAAAACATAAAAAATGTCACTTTCTGAAATTTATCAAACATTGATGAATGTCTTCAACTAGATAAGCTCTAAACATTAAAACATACACAGATCTAAGAACTAGTTGTGTGAGCACTTGTGCCTGGTGGCAGGTGGATGTGTGTTTGAGTGTGTACAAGCATATATTAGCTTCCTACAAGGATTGCACTACATTTGGGGCATTTTGAGGGCTGAATAGAGGAGGGCAGAAGAACAGGGAAGGACAAGGTTGCTTTCAGAGGAGGGAGGAACTCAACACATAAATCCTCCCGCTTCTCTTTGATAAGGCATCAATTCACCAGGGATCATGTACCGTGCTAATAGCTTCAGCCTCCCGGCTAGCTTACGTAACACTCGAACACTTACAGAGTTTACAAAATAAAATAAAAAATCACCTCATCAGCATGCTTAAACTATCATCATCTCTGCACTGCACATTCTTCTGCAAAATAAATTTAAAAAAAATTCTGAACATTAATATATATATATTAAAAAATATATTAAAAATAATCCATGACTATATATTTGGTTGGCTCTAAGAATGCTAACACATTCTCTCTCTCTCTCTCTCTCTCTCTTTGAACACACACACACACACACACACATGTACACACACACACATACACACACACTTACCAAAATCAGGCCATTTTTGTCTTGAGATTTTCACACAATTAAGTCAACTTAATGCGAGTGGACAGGCGCCCACTGCCGTGGCTGCTATACACAATATGCTATAATTACATATTCACTAAATGCAAACATCTGAAAACATAAAGAATAAAGAATTCCAGGCTTACAGAATTTGAGGCCAACCTTGTGGTGCACAAATTTACAGCTAAAGATGGCAAGTGAAGACTGGAACACTGCGGTTTTTCTCCGTATGGAAAGTTAAATTTTAAAAGAATTTTACCTTTCACAGTAAATTTGCTGTTTGATCAGACTTCCAGGTTTGTAATCTCTCTTTTCCATAGTTTTTTTGAGCCTGCATTGTAGAACATCTCTACATTTAATTGAATACAAATTTTTCACGAGTGTAAATGCATCAAAACCAGAACATCTGCTTCTGTGGAACAGTGTGTTGAAAGGGAAGCTGCCCTGCTTATTCATCAGAGTGGGTGTTGCTCTGAGCTTCCCATGCATTTAGTAGCATTAATGCAGGCTGCAGACAGATGTGCTTCCAAATAGCATCACTCTGTGAGGTTTCATTATAACCCACCATGATCACTGAGCCACACTGGACAGCAATTAAAAAAGCAACAGAAAACGTTTTGTTTTTCTTGTTTTCTTTTTTCAGGAATGAGGCATCGCAAAACCCTGAACTATGCTGTGAGGAAATCTGTAGAATGAGTTGTCTGGCCCTTCAGATGCTCAAATATAAGTACGTTTGAATGCTGGTTTCTGTGTTTCAGTGTCAGAAATTTGGAGGAATCATCTCAGAATGTCATGGCCTGTCACTGCCACGACCATCTCCTTCAGCTAGCCAACCAATGGGATCACACCATGAAATAACAGAAACATCAGCACAGTAGCCTAGCAACAACAGCGCCAGATGCAATGGAGAAACGGGTTGAAAAATGTGCAACTCCAATAAAGAAGAAAATGCTCACCACAACTTTCAAGTCATCAGTGCATTAGCATGTTAGCGGTGACCTACTAATGACGTGGTGACCATAGAAATATATAGAAATAAATGGACATAAATGGACAGAGAGCTTTTGAAGCCCATTTTTCCTTAAACAGATCCACCTGTCAGTCAAGCATGTAAAATAAATCCAGGCATCTGATTGGTCAGATTTATTGCTTAATATGAATTTATCTGATGTGGTACAAAACAGCTCACGCTCCTAACAACTGTCATGGATATAATATGTATCCACGGATGAAAAAAATCCATTTTTGTACCAGGATGAAAATATCTTTAATTCGGCTGCAAAGTTGGACCTTTAAAATAAAAGTCAATGAGGATCTGCTCTGTTTTGGACCTAACACGTATCTCCTGGTTTGGCTTCAACCACTAATGTGAATTATACTAATATGATATATATTTTAGAAGTTTATGATATATTTTTTAAACATTTATTCAAAACAAAGTACTTCATGCCAGCACCCATATATTAACTGATTTTGTTGTTTGGATGATGAACATTTACTTCACATTGTACGATGGAAAGAAGCCTGATGAACATCTGAAGAACATCTGAAGCAGCATTTTAAGTTTATCTTGACTGTTGGATGGAAATGGAGCGAGTGAATGAATCATATCACTCCTCATATGACAGCATTGCCGGTTTCTACGTAAACAGTGAAGAGATGTTGTCCTGTAAACCGTTATGCAAATATTTTACTTAAGCCATTTCAAATTCATAATACGTGCTTGTTTTAAATTATGATGATTTATTACATAGTGTGTTGAATTGCCTCAACTTGAATAAACTGCATTATTGTGATTTTTATGTTTTTTTGACAAATGAACATCACATGAACTTTATTAGTATATATTATGTTTTGTTTTTGTTAATTTTCCCTCCACTGAGCGGCATTATTTTTAATAGTTGTAGTGTGGTCCTTAAGCTTAACGTCCTTAACTACCTATATTTTTTTGTCAGTCTTTCAAAATAACAAAACACATTTAAAATATTGACTGAAAGTCACACAAAAGCAAACCCACTGGCGTTATATGACCTCAGATGGACTGCTGGTCGGATAGCAATCAGACGAATTTACACTGATCAAGGATGAATCTCTGACCAATGACAGGTAACGTGAGTAAACGGTAATGTAATTGTGTCACAACGTCTTGTGCAATGATCCACTGGAAAAACCTGCATCCTGGCACTCACCGTTCATCCATCTACACATTATCTGTGTCTACAGTTATCTAGAGTCAACAGCAAGGTTGAAGTGCAGCTAACTCGTTTTAGCTTCTTCAGCGGAGGCATCCAGGTGGAGTGGAAGAAGCGTGTCATGCTTTCTTCTGTGAAGTTTATCTACAGTCTGTGGCCACTACAGGTAGCAAGATGATTGATTAATTCCATCATCCTAAATGATTTTACGTCACTCTGAGCTGTGAAGGACACCAAGGAAACATCCTGCAGCATGTTCTCCAGCAGTATAAGAAGACGTGATTCACATCACTGCAAATATGGTCCCCATTTACAATCCTCCACATGATTAATACAATATACCTCAGTATTGATTACTGTCATACTTTAGTGCTTATTAATATGCATTTATGTAAAGGGCATAAAATGTGCCTTAATGTAGTTCACAGCCTGATGATGGAGACATGTCAGGCATGCTGACAATGGATCAGAGTAAAAGAAAATCTCTATTCACGTTTCGGTTCTAACCGCACAAGTTTATGATGAAGGAATCTTTCTGGCTTCTTAAGTTAGATTTTATCTCTCCTTATGTTCACTGGACTCTGTGATGCTTTTAAAAAGCATCTCAAGTTGTTTTTATTCCTTCAAGTGTGTTAGCAGGACATACACAGGGCTGTTATGACAGTTTTTTACATGATTATTTCTTGTCTTTGACATTTCAGGTTTTACATTTTATGATTTTTCTAATTATTTGCACATATTCTATTGTCATTATTTTATTGTGAAACACCTTGTCACTGCTGCCTGGGAAATGTGCTATTAAAATAAACGTCACTTACTTATTTTCTATATATATTTTCTATATAAAATAAGTAAGTGAACTGAACTAAAAAACTGAATATTGATCATCTACCCATCCATTAATATGAGGCAGTTTAAGGTTTAACAATGTTCAGAGCAGTAAAAAGAAAAACATGACAAGGAGGATTATGATCTGCTGCAGATTCTGATTTCAGCTGCTGAACACAAAAATGGTGGTTTCAAACTCGTGTGGATGCTAATCAGTTTTGGAGGGAATACAGAGACATCCAGCTGCTCCTAGTTTAAAAGAAATAAGTGCATGTGTGAGAGAAGCTTATTGGCATGACTGTACAGTGTCTTTAAAACAGTAACTGTTTTAAACTAACCTCTTCTCTTCCTCCCTCGCAACTCCGAGTTTTATCTAAGGCCATTTGTAGCAGCCATCAGCACTGAAGGGCCTGCTAATCTCTAGCTGCGAGGAAGGAAATTCACTATGAAAGCGCTCAGGGAATTCTCTGCTGCCTCTTATAGCTCCTCCCCCTCCGTTCTCACCTCCTCCTCCCAGCTCAGGCCTTTATGGTGACATCTGTCTGGAACATTCCAAACACATCGCTGCATCCATACCTGTTGGTCCAACACAAAAAGCTGATTTTTTTTTCAGATGCTAAATATAATGTGTCATGTGAGTGAACTTAGTTAAACGTTGAGAGGAAATGTGGAGTTAGAGAGAAAACTAAACAAATCTTATAATATTATCTCTTCTCTCCAACACAATTTAGACTTTATTTAAGTGGGTTATTCCTGATTTTTAGTGTTACTTCCAGGTTAGCTGGGGATATACTAAGATGATTGGTTGAGGTGTAGCCTTCACCTTGCCTTGTTGACTTAGTTGTTTGCAAATTCATAAATTTGTGTGTCTGTGGACACAGAAAAATTCAGTCCAGCCTTGGATAATAGACTAGATGTGTACTTACATACTTCGTACTTTTGAAAAGATGTCCGAACATTTCTGCACTGAAGCACTTTTACACACATGAAGAGGTTTTGTGTCACTGTTAAATGCAACACTGTGATTCAGCAAACCCACCATCAGGGCAGCAGAAAAGGAAATCAAGGAAAACAGATTAGTATACATGCGTATGATGGGCACATGCAGGCTCCTCTAGCTGAATGAAGCTGTATCCTTCTGTCCACAGTCCTTCTGCAGGTCAGAGACACTCTTCAGTAAATGTCATTTCATTTGCAGAATGAAAACAGTTCAGGAAAGTTAGATAAAACTTGATGGCACCAACAGAATTAAATAAATAATGCTCAGGGTTATTTGGGATTATTTAAACATTTTAAGAGTTTAAGATAAAACCTTCAGACCATTGGTGTTATAAATCATTTATTTATACAATGATTTGTTTTTCTATTTTTAATGATGAGGTTTCTTTTTTTCAATTAAACTCTGATTATATGCTCTCCAACTTCGTAATACTTTATTTTTTTACTCTGAGACGCAGTGGGTCATTTTACCCTCAGAGGCTAGCATAGATGGTCATTTCTCTTATCACATTTTATTTGTTTCTTTTGCTTGTTTGTTTTGTAAATAATGCAGTCAAAATGAAACCTAGTGGACCAACCTGCTGGACTTGAACAGGTTCCTGGTTCAAATCCCAGCTGAGGCCGTTCCTCCAGCAGCTGCTTCTGTAAATTTCCTCAAGGTGGTCTGACTTCGTCCCTCAGTCAAAGACAAGTTTGTCAGGACTCTTGGTGACTCTGAATCACCCAGAAGAGTGTGTGTGGTTGTTTGCCTACATGTGGCCCTCTCTGGACTGCTGACCTGCCCAGGCTCCAGGTCACCGTGGCCCTAAACAGGAAAAAGCAGGTGCGGATGATGGATGATCCTTACTTTGGTTTTAATCATGTCTAAATACCTGGCATTTTCTTCAGCTGGGTTCCCAGAACAGTCTGGCAGCTTCTTAGCTGGAGGGGAAACAGATTTGACTGAATCAATCTCTAAATGTGAACCTTTTGTGCGCTTGTTTATACAGGTTTCAGCTTTGGGAATTTGACTTTGCTCTGATTTGTTGTGTCATCACACACCACATTCAAAGCTTCTTTTTTTTTCATAATATGGAATATTTTAACTCTGGTTATGGTCCAATTATACAGTGAATTCACATACTGGATGTTTCACAGGAGAGAACATGCAGCAGCAGCTGTTTCCTTTGAATTCACACAAAAGAAATGGTCTATAATGTCTATATGCTGGCTTTTATCAGGTACTCTTGTGACAACCAGTGCAACACTAAAAGTTCCCTGAAAATTCTCCACAGTTGGGACTTTGTATATGTTTCATTTTTATAATTCTTTATAAACACAGCAGCAAAAATGCCCAGAAAAGGACATGCCACAAATGACCAACAGATGTCTCCAGAAATCCACTGCAGCCCATGGAGCCCAAAATCAAGTTTCACATTAAAAATATATTCATCATTACTTTAAATTCTCTGAAACTCAACCTCTGTCATCCTATAACAGGAAACTACTGCTGCACTTGTGAAAGTTTGAAATGATTTTTGCCAAATCCATGCCAAGAGAAACTCCTTTAAAGTAACAGGATCATGACAAAAGTCAAAAAACATAGTTTAACATAGAATAGATAAAATACAAAATATTATTATGACCAGGTGGGTAATTTTATTGCTGTTATGACATTATTTGCCTAAATACTGAGTCACAAATAAAAGTATTTGTCAAAGCTTCAAACTGAAACAACTGACATGTTTTGTTTTGTTTTTTTCATTTGAACAAATACAGAAAGAAAGATGTGATGAGACGCTTAAGATGTCCAAATATAAACATTTCAAAAACAGAAATCAGCTCATGACAAGTATGTCAGGTCTTCCAACATGTTGGTAGGACTAGATAACGTAAAACAGCATTTACATTTGAGTGGTACGAGCAGGTCCATCCTCTGAGCATCGTAGCGTTTAGCTCCATCTGGTTTAGCGCCGTCTGGTTCTAGCTACATCTGGTTTAGCTCCATCTGGTTTAGCGCCGCCTGGTTCTAGCTACATATGGTTTAGCTCCATCTGGTTTAGCTCCGTCTGGTTTAGTTCCATCTGGTTTAGCTCCTTCTGGTTTAGCTCCATCTGGTTTAGCTCCATCTGGTTTAGCTCCTTCTGGTTTAGCTCCATCTGGTTTAGCTCCGTCTGGTTTAGCTCTGTCTTGTTTAGCTCCATCTGGTTTAGTTCCATCTGGTTTAGCGCTGTCTGGTTTAGCTCTGTCTGGTTTAGCTGGTTTAGCTCCGTCTGGTTTACGCCTGTCTACTAGATGTCATTGCAGGACACCACCTGACATGGCTGAGACCGTCTGACCCTCTGACCACTTCAGTGTCTGCTGCCTTCACATGTATATATTTGTTCCTCTCCTCTCTCTGTTCTTTATCCTCTCCATCCTGTCTCCCTCCTCTTTTCTCCCCTTTCCCGACTGGACCCCCTTATGATCCAGGTCCTGCTCCTTAAGGGGGAGTTTTTCCTTGCCACTTTGTGATATAAAGTTTTTTCTCCTGCAGGGACTCTTTTTATTTGCCTTTACTTCTTTTGCTCGGGGGTCATGCTCCGAGTCTCTGTAAAGCACCTAGAAATAATTTATATTGTAATAGATGTTATAATTAAAATTGAACTGAACTGACCTGAGCATGACAGTGACCCCGTGGACAACAAAGCCTTGTAAACAACTACAACAGTTCATATTCATGAGTTGGCATAGATCTTCTGACGGCACCCTTGGAGAGCGACGTCAGACCTGGGGTTACTGCGTCTGCAGACGAGGAGAGCCTGGAAAGAGTGTTGTTAACACCATTCCTACTTTTCAGACATGTTCCTCTGTTTCAGGGTGTTCACTTTAAACACTGCTCCCATCACAACTGGCTGCAGCTTTGTATCGCGTCACATACTGAGGGGCTACTGAGAATAAATGGGAGATAAATGAGTAGCCAGGTTGGAAGTCTTGCTGAAAGCCTGGAACTGGAGGAAGAGAGTATGGCAGCACCATCAGTGATGTGCTCATCTGCTGGAGTTATGACTTATTTTAGGACTCAGTTTAAGAGTTCAGGCGGGAAAACAAATCAAGATCTATATTCAGTTACAAGAAGTAACAGAAGGAAAAAATAACCTTCTGTGTATGTTCCTCACTCCTCACTCTGATAACAATGATTGCTCTGTGGAAGGCCACGCCAGAACAACCCTTGATAGAGATACAGAGAGAGAGAAGGAATAGAGAGCATGGAAAAAAAGAGGTCTGATTTGTGGAGTGTGCCTCACACCCTCCTGCGGGTGCCCCCTCTTCTCTGGGTGCCCCTCTCTCCCCTCTCCTCTCTCTCTCTTCTCTCATTCCTTTCTTCTCTGCCACTCTGATGTAATCCAAAGGCCTCTGCAGGAGCAGCTGCACAGCGAACCAGCCTTCCCTCCTTCCCTCTCCCTTTCTCTAAATCTCTTTCTCTTCTTTCTTTGCACTTCCAGAGGCATGCAAGGCGAGGCGAGGCGAGGGAGAGGAGGGCGCTCAGACACAATTGGGGTCTTTTTCTGCCCTAAAAAAAGAGGGCTATCGCCTCACATCTCCTTCTGTCGCTCTTCTACTGTACTATACTGCAGGCGGGTGGGTGGGTGGTTGCAGTGGCACAGTGTCTTGGTGACCTGAAAGGACAGCATAAAGAGACAACTGCACATAAATACTAGATCCAGACAGCAAATGAAGCTGCAGACAAACACTGGTGCTTTTTTTTTTTCCTGACAGATATATACCAATTTTCCATCAAACTTATTTTGAGCTCATGAACAAAGCAAAGCAAAGTCCAAGCTGCAGTCAGTCCATAAAAATGTCCCTACAGAGTTCATATCACACAGTGGTATTTAGCAAGTGAGTTAAACCTTTACATTAGCAGAGTATTCCCCTGAGAGATCTTTAAGAATGTGTCCGATGTCCCACCTTTTTCCTCCACTGTTGTGCTCGAACATGTGTAAGGCTGTGCTAGCAGCCCCTAGAGGTCACAATGAGCATTACACCTCATGTTTCACAACTGCACTGACTTAGAATCATTCATGCACCATGAACTAGGAGTCAAAAAGTAGGTGTAGGTGACCCGTTGGGTGGATTTATGTGAGCTTAAAAAAAGTTGATTTATTTTACGTGACATGCGAGTGAACTGTAATGAAATGTAGTAGTGTTGTTTTTAATAGTTAATAATTTATTGAGTAAAAATAAACATTTGGCTACTTTCTCTTATATAACACTGCTCATCTCTTATAATGACAACAATAATAATAAAAGAAAATAAATGAATTATTGTCTCTCAGAGCAAATGTGTGTCACTCCACCAGCAAAACTACATGTGGGTCATTTTTTAAAATAATACAAACACTGGATCTGCAGACTTTTAATGTACCTGAAATGTTTTACCAAACAGACACAAAATACACCAGCCTAAAAAGAAAAAAAGGCTTAAGCGATTCATATTAAACACAACATTTACTTTCATCTATGATACACAGCCTAACCTCAACTACAACGTGATATCATGCCTCAACAGACATTTAAAACCAAGAGGGCCAGCCAAGTCTTGAAATATGAACACAGATGTGCAAAAACAAAAAAGTGCAATTCATCAAAGGACCATTAGGGGCAAGAGAATGAATTTCTATCGACCCCCCCCCATGTTGTAATGTCCAACTTCTTCCAACAGATGTCACTGCCAAAAGGACATCTGAAATGAGCATGAATAGACAGATTCAATTAATGTCAGTTAACTGAGGTGAGCTTTCAGCCAACTTCAGGCCTGTTTTTTCTGTCCATTTTTGGATTCGTCAAAGAATGGGCCAAATCAGCTACTGCCAAGATGCCAATGACCTTAAGTCCCCCAAGTGGGCCTAAAAACCAGCCTTATGAAACCCGGCCAATGACATCACAGAAGGCTTTGTCCAAGTCCTTACACATTAGCTCTAAAATCTAAATGGGATCCCAGAAATCACCAAAGAACATCAACAACACAGAACTTTTATATCTGAATTTGAATAGATGATTGAAAAGATGACTTGGACTAATAAAGGAGGATGGTGAATTCATTGGAAAATGGGTACTGGAAGGGGTAGGGGGGGCAAAGAGGGGGTTTCTGAAGAAGAAGAAGCTTTAACAACTATCTACACCCAAGTATTTGTGAATTATGGTCACAGGGAGTCTGCTGGAACATATCATAGCCATCTTATGGCAAAGGAGGAACCCACTGGAACCCACCAGTACATGAAAAGCAAACCAATTTAGAATCACCAGTTAACCTAGCAAACATGCTTTTGGTCTGTGGGAGGACCCACACAGGCATGGAGAGGACATGCTAACTCCACAGACAGGTCCCCGTTGGCTTTTGAACCAGAAACCTTCTTGCAGGGACGCAGCACTTCAGTGGTTGTGCATTTGTTCTGAGATCTGCATGTGAACGACTTGAGCTGGAATGGGGAGCATTTCTGTCCCTTCATGGAGGATGGAAACATGAGATCAAACAGTCAGCATCAGCAGCGTACCTGTCTCCTGTCCTTCAGGTGATCCTGCAAAGCCAGCGTGCTGTATGTGATTACACAATGGAGCAGAACTAACAATGGTCGTCTTTCATGCCGTTATGATGTATGACATCACCTTCACCAGCCACAACAGCGTCATGTGTAATAGCTGCTAATACAAATACTCTGTATGGTTCACCGATGCCGTTCACACTGAGTTGAAAGGAGACAACTTTAAACTTTGGATGATGGACAAAAACGAAATGAAAAGAAATAAAAAAAAAAAGGGTTGACTTTGTCGTGTTTCTTTCTTTGCAGTTAGTTGCTGTTCTAGAATAATCGAATAGCTGATTATAGGATTTTTTTTTTTGATATTCATCTATGGGTATACCTGTAGGTAAAAAAAAATAAAATAAAATTACACAATGTTCCAAATAAAACGACTCAACAACAAAAGTCAGTATTTAGTTTTAGACTGTCCCACACAGACATGTTAATAATTACAATTTTATTCTAGTTTGGTTTGAGCTTATTTTCTGTTAATATCTTAAAAAAACTGTAAAATAAGTATGGTTGTAATGAAAATGTTGATGAAATAATAAAACTAGGGGTGCCTGAAACTTCTGCACAGGATCAGAAGTCCTGTCGTGCAACGCCGAAGAACTGCACATAAACATCATAAATGTGACTGTCTCTGTTTTATTATCCACTCCTGACTTTGTCAAACCACACTGACAAAACAACAACACTCACGCAAGTCATGAAGAATCTTCTGGTTAAAACACATGCACATATAAAGTGATGATCTTTGACTTTGATGAACGTTTTCTTTTACAAAGCTAAGATACATTAAAGCAACGCCACATAACTTTGTGCTCTTTAGTGCCCCTCTCTGGTGAATAAGTGCAATTGTCTGTTACTGCTGGTGGGTGAGCCTCTCTGGGAGCGTTTACTGACCATCTGATGATGATCCTTTGGTTTTATACCATAGTGTAGCCAGTAATAACAGTAAAGAGCAAGCTAGTGGAGCCGGCCACATCACCTCATCTCCCGGCTTCCATTACAACTAAACTATGAATCAGTGAGCAAACAAATAACTTTAATAATACAGCCCAACAGCACCAAATCTCAAATGCACAGGACGTAGAATAAAACGGAAACACAGAAAGCAGAAAAAACAAAATTGCTATAGCACAAAAGGCTTGGTGACTCTGAAGCACTTAACTTTTACATTTTATTTCTCACAGGAACAGACGCAGCCCCAGTGTGGGAAGCTGCATATGTTTTTTGTAAACTTAACAGAAGTCTGCTCATGGTTTTTCTCCTCGTCTTACCCATGGTTTTCATTTGTACGTGTCATTTTCTAGATTAAAAACAGCAACCTTGGATCACGCTGGTATCCCCGACTGCAGATCACACATGTAAAGCAGAACAATTTTCATCTAAGGCTCCAACATTATTTTATTTTTCCATCCAATGAGCCAACTCTTCCACTGGATAGTTATTTATTGTGGGAAACAACCAAACAATCCCTGAAAGATGTAGCGATCTAAATCTTTTTTTTTTTTTTACTTCTCAGATCTGCATTGATCTTCAATGTGGTCTTTCTTTATACCAACTGATGGAAATGTTAATCCATGTAATAAAAAAGTATTTTTGGTAGTCTGATCACTTTATAGGCCTTCACAGAAACGTGAAATGTGTGTGTTTTTGAGCAAATATGAAATAACGGCAAAACGTTTAAGTAACTTTTGACTGGAAATAAAGAAAGAAAAAATACTATCTCTATTAATTATCTCTGTCCTTAGAAAAAAGGTTCACTGATTAACACATTTCTGTTCACCATCCTTAATGAAATGCAAAAGGCAGCAGGACAAATGAACACAAGGGATGAGAAAGAGAAAGAGGAAGTAGCCTGACAATCAGGAGTGAGCACACTGCTGTCTTGGCATGGCATGGAAGCTAGGAATGTGTGTGTGTGTGCGTGTGTGTGTGTGGCTGTTTGTGTACGACTGTGTGCATACGTGTTTGTCTGGGTTACCATCCAAAGTCCAAAGCTGACAGCCAAGCTCGAGACCTGCTCTGCCAGGATCAGTGCAGGGTGGCACACTCCACGGACAACATGGCACTGTATCCAGGGAATGTGTGTGTGTGTGTGTGTGTGTGTGGCAGGGTGCAGCTCCATGGGTGGCCTGGCCTGTTCAGCTGCCTCTTTGGCACCATGGGTGTCTGGGCAGCAGCATTTCAACCAGACAAACTCAATACCAATGAGAAGCTTTTGACTTGTGCCACTAAAAGCTTGTAGGATTCAGCAAGTTGAGTCTCATTGTGTGGAAAACACCAAGTCCTACTGATCTACATGTTTTTTGTGTGTTTTTTTTAATCGGTCTGTGCCAGCACTAAGCCTCTGATATCAAATGAATACACTTTTCCTCTTTCAAAAAACAAATACATTCCAAAATTAACATGAAGGGCAAAGAATTGACCCACACCTACGAGTCATCAAAAGCAAAAACCTATGTATGGGAAACAAACACTGCACCATAGATGACAACGATGTCACTGTTTGAATCCAGGCTTTAGAATCAAAAATAAAATAACCTGACATCATACATTAGTTTCACACAGGTGACATCACAACTGGTTGAGAGGGACAGTCAGCAGTAGTTCAGTCCAACGGTCTCTACGAGAGACCAGTTCAAGGTTTCATTAGGCTCTTAGGCTTTGCCATGTGCTCCGGGGTCATGGTCTGGGTTTCTGAGAAGAACTAGAGATGACTTTGTTGTAAATAGACATAATATAAATAAAATTGAATCACAAACAACTGAATACAGGCACACTTAAAAAAAAAAAAAGAATGGGAATGAAGACAGACTGCCACAGGAGGACCTGAACAAGCTGTCTACACAAACAGAGGCAGGATGTAGGGTACAGGTGTGAGCGTTCAGGGGGGTGACTGGGAACAGGTGGGAAACACAAGTGGAGGGAAGAAGAAACAATGACCAATATGATTTGAAATAAAACAAAACAAAACCCCTGACGAAGAAGTATGGAATCATGACACGGCGCTGCTTTATTTAACAGCTGAACAGTCTGACTGGGTAAAAGTGAACGAAGTGATAAAGTAGATCTGGTCTGCGATGAGGATTGCTGTGGCACTGGCCGTGCAAAGAAGAATGCTGCACAGTTGTAGACATAACGGACAACACTGCTTGTCTGCATCACAAAGGTTAAATAACCTCAGTCCTCAGTCAGAGGCTTCTTCTGTTTCACTGGATACCTGAACTGGAGGTCCTACCTTCAACGGTAAAACTGCCCTTCAGGGTCTAAGAAAGTTTTACTGAAGGAACCAAACTGAACTGAAGTGATTTAGATGTAGCTGGACTAACTGGACTGAATTAGGTTACTTGTTTACATTTTCAAGTCTTTTCAAATGACCTTGTCATCGTTTCTGGTCTTGCAGTTCAGTTATGATTGAACAATTTAAAAGGAACTAAATGCTTAAATTTTAAACATAACAGGGATTTTTAATGTGTTTGTGCATCTGATTGCAGAGTTCTGCGGTTCAGATTTCATGGTTGGTGGATCACAGGCCTCATGACAGCTGCAGGAGCCACTGCAACCCCGACTCCAACGTACTTCCCATCTTCCTGCGCTCATCGCCCGTCTTTTCGCCCTGTGCTGGTTTCTCTGCCTTTTCTGTCGTAGGGGCCTTACTTCAGTGTGAACAACATTATGCTGATTCATTTACCTTCTACAATTTAATGTTCAATCATTCCTAAAGAGAAGCCATCCATGTCTATGCACATCTAATGAAACACCAGCGCTCTAATAATCTGCTCAAACTGTGCTAACCTGACACTTTAGCTTTAGCTTACAGCTAGTTTTACTTCTAGCTTTTCTAAAATTTGCTTTATTTTTAGTTGCATTTCATAAAAACCAGTGAGTATTGTTTAAGTGGAATATTAGACCAATTCACATAATGAAACAAAGCGAGGTCTCTGTGTCAGTTTCTGACCTATTTCTCTTCCTACCTTCCCACAGACTCATTCACGCCATCTGTCTCATCTCTGACTGACAAAAGTGTATCTTTTGTAGCTTTTATACAAACCCATTTGGAGCACAAAGGGAACATGTCAGAGGCGTCTCATTAGGACCTCCTGATTTTTTTTTTAAAGGGGATAATATGATTCCTTCAAATACATAAAACTAGTTATTTTTTTATACAAGTGCAATTACATGAAGGCATTAAAGTTAGTGGTTACAACACATTTTAAGTATTGAAAGTTTTATGGTAAAGCATGTTCTGAGAGGGCGAGCTAGCACACATTTAGCATCAAACGTACGGTCTAAATTTTTATTCCTGTTTCGTCTCAGAGGACTGAACCTGTTATTTCTCTGTTGGGTTGCAGGTCAGTTGTTGTAGCTTCACGTTACATTAAAGCTGTGACACACAAGCTCAGTCAGGCCACTGGAATGACTTGTTAGCAGATACATGCGCTGCAAATGATCCACTGGTCAGATCTGGAATAAAAGAGAGGTTGGACTGGGAAAAAGTAATGCATTTACAGTGACTCACCAGTCATCATTACAGCTACACTGTTAAGAATCTAAGAGAAAAGTGTAGGAGTTAAGGAGCTCAGTCTAAAATATGAGTCAGGAAAAGAGGGTGGAACTGGAGAGATTCCAGATGCCCGATTGGACAATTATATTCTTTATTTAAGCTTCTAATATCTTTAATTAAAGAAAGGATCACCAGAACACTGATCAGCGATGACACTGATTACATAAAATAGAAAAAAAAAACATATTCACTTCCACCTTCGCTTAAGAATTGTGTGTGGCAGTGAGAGAAAGCTGCTGGTGTTGTAAAAGTGCCTTGAGTGGTCCCTGGACCACTGATATTTGGACGCCAACCTCATGGCCCCCGTGGCCCCCAAATATTGGTTATTGGAGCCAAGCATTGGAACCAGCATCCTCATGCTGTCAACTGACTCAGGAAATATCTGCAGCCAAGAAAGAGAAAATCTGTCACCAAGCCATGTTTGCCACCACACCTGACATGAAGCAAAGGTGTCAACTAGGATTACTGTAACACATAAAGCTCACACCTAAATGCAAACACACGTATGCCAGCTCCAGTTCAACTCTTTGATATCATAGATATCCACTGTTAGTGTTAAATAATGACATAATTTAGTAATCCAGCTAGCAGAGTATTCTTCTTAACTTATTTTGTAATGTGAAGCGTTTGCTGTATATCTGTACCGCGCTCCTTCTTCCTCTTCCTTTGTTCCTCTTCTCAGCTAGCCTTCAACAGCAGGGCCATCTTATGCACCAGGCCCTGCTGAAGGTTTTTTTTTTCCTTTTAAATGGGCGTCTTTCCTTGCCACTGTTTGCTACATTTTTGCTCAGGGGTCATGCGCTGGTTCTCTGTAATACACTGAGAGACAAGTTATATTGTAATAGACGCTATACAAATAAAGTTGAATTAAACTGAATTGATTTGAACTGAATTAAAATAAAAAAAAATATGCCATCCACATCTATGGATGAGGTGCCCCTGAGCAAGGCACCTGAAACCCCCACCTGCTCTCCGGGCGCCGCACCATGGAAGCCCACCGCTCTGAGTCCAACAGCCCAGATGGGTCAAACGCAGAGAATGAATTTCCCCTCGGGGATCAAGTATAGTATATCAAAAAAATGAATAAATAAAATTAATTAATTAATTTTAAAAAGCATAACATGGGCATCTGAACGTTGGCTTTCTTTATTTGAGCAGGTAACTAGAATATGTATTGTCAAACACCCTGATGAGAAACTATAAATCTGCAAAGCTGAAGGAAACTGCAGATCATAATTACACAGTTGTTGTTAGCTACATCTGTACCACAGCAACCTTTTACATAGTTATACCATCATAATTCCTTCTGTGTTTAAACTGTTGATTATAGCCAGTTCTGCTGTAGAGGTCCCGCTGCACAGGTCCCACTGGACAGGTCCCACTGCACGAGTCCCGCTGCACAGGTCCTGCTGCAGAGGTCCCGCTGCAGGGGTCCAGCTGCAGAGGTCCTGCTGCAGAGGTCCCGCTGCAGGGGTCCAGCTGCAGAGGTCCCGCTGCAGGGGTCCAGCTGCAGAGGTCCCGCTGTGGAGGTCCTGCAGTATGGTATACAGCTTGTTGAAATCATCCCTAGTGTTTACTATATTTCTCTGCAAATGCAAGAACATGTTCTATTGTGGCTGCTTCTCCTGAAAAACAAACAAACAAACAAATACTTGGTGACTTTGATCGTGAATCAAGTCCAGGAAACGGAGTGCGTATTTCATGTCTTTTTAAGGCAGCAGAGGTTTAAACTGACTGCTAGCAGCAACAACATTCCTTTCTTTGTGGAATTTGTATATTCTCCCAAAGCCCCTGTGGCCTTTCTGCAGGTGATTTGGCTTCTTCCTGTAGTATTTTGGGTGAATCGGAGATCTTAAAGTTGCTAGTGTGAATGGTGCTGTGTCCTTTTGTGTTTGCTCAGTGACTGACTGGTGGTCATCGACCATGTACTCTTCCTCTGAACTAATGGCAGCAGGGATCGCCTGTGGCTATCACTGACCAAAGAAGAGTCCCGGGTTGATATTGAGGTGAGCCAGAACTTTCCACGGCAGCACTGAGTAAGTGTGTGTGTGTGTGTGTGTGTGCGTGTAGCTTATAGATTACTGGTTGTTGCAGTATCACGCTACCTGCAGGCATGAGTGTCACCTAATGAACTTTGAAATCTTAAATTACAATATTTCGGTGAAGTGATTTGGACCAGATTATGCTGCTTGGTCCTGCTTTGGTGTTCATGACATCCACCATATTCATACATTTCAGCTTGTAGGTATAGTTTGGTCCAGAAGTCCTCATTGAAAGAGTTACACAGTGCTGCTCTGGGTTGCTATTAATCCTCATTATTGAAAGTTAAAGAGTGTGACTGGCAGCCCCCCTTTTATACCTCACGCAGAACTATAGATCAAGATCACAGAGGGGTCGCTGGCCTGGCCATCGATTGTTCCTCTTGGTCCACGTTTATCATGTCAGACACCTTGTATAGACTCCCCTCTTCATTTGGCATACCCACCACCCCTGCTTGTGACTCAAAGATGCTGACCCTTAACCTCCAAGGCTGACCCCCGGGTCTGAACACCAGCACAGAAGGCCTACTGCACTGCTCCAAGATAATCAGCTTGCCATTCCTAATCCAGCTCTACTAGGCTTTTTAGAACCATGATTACAGTATACGTGCAAAACAATAATCTTAAGGTTACTACTTTGCCTCAGGGGGCTACAATAATCCCCTGTTTTAGCAGTGTGAAGGCTAATGTGGTTATAAACACATGCTCCTCCTTAAACCTGTCATCTCCCATGACCCCTCAGTCAGTTAATAATCATAACATTCATCATAAAAAAAGAGTTTGGACTTGACTATTTGTATTGACCCTTTTCTTCCATTGTCCACTCGTAAATAATGAAGAAGAAGCATTTTTAAGCATGCTGAGAGCTGCTACAGTAGTAGAGTAATATGTAGTGCCACCTAATGGACTAAAAATAATTGGTAAATGCATCTAAGAGCTATCTACAGCTTTCTGTTTTTAATCCAACTGCATGACAAGGTTACATTGTGGACAGGTACATTAAAAGTAGACCTTTTGAACTCAAACTAGCTCTTAAACACTGTTTTTCTGCTTTTTAATTACCCAACAACAATCCCATTACTACGCTTTTGGAATACACCTGGAAGCTCATCCAGCGAAAGCAAAAGCCAAGTCTGGCTCAGGTTATGGTTGCATAATCTGTTTAACGTTCAATCAACAGTCAGCTTTGCTCTCAAGAAGTAACAAATCTGTCTATTTATTAGCAGAAGCAACTGTTTCACCTTATCAACGTGCTGAATTAAACAGATGAGTTTGTATTTTAAACTTTGTTTCTTGAATAGTGAACACAGAAGAGAATTTCACCATCTCTTCACTAGACTTGTAGTCAAGACCGCCTACACCGAGACCAAGACACTACCAAGACCAGAGAGTATCAAGACCAAGACCAAGACAAGACCAAGACCAAGACAGACCAAGTCGAGACCAAGACCAGTTCAGTTCAAGACCAAGACCAAGACCATCTTGCATGAGTTGTAGAACATAAGTACCATACTGGGTTCAGCTGCTCAGTATAAATATGAGATTATATTCAACTACAGGCGCAATAATCCAGAGACAGAACACGTCTTGTGTGTGAACTCGCTATAAATGTTTTCATCAGTTAGCTGAGATCAAATATGTGTGGCAATTCTATGACTGCTATTTCTACACTATCTGAGGTTTGACTCAAATGCTGTTAAGGACTGACATGACTATTAACTAGTCCCAAAATCATCTAACAAAATAACAAGACTCCAACACCACCTTCCACCTCAAAAAAAGAAGTTCAGTCATTCAGGAGGGACTCAGTGTCGGCCGTTGCTCTTTCACATCGAGAGGAGCCAGTTGAGGTGGTACGGGCATCTAGTGAGGATGCACCCTGGATGCCTCCCTCAAGAGTTGTTCCGGGCATGTCCAACCAGAAGGAGGCCCCAGGGCAGACCCAGGACATGCTGGAGAGATTATGTCTCTCGGCTGGCCTGGGAATGCCTCTGTATTCCCCTGGAAGAGCTGAAGGAGGTGGATGGGGATTGGGATGTCTGGACTTTCCTGTTCAAGCTGCTGACCCCACAACCCGACATCGGATAAGCGGGAGTTAATGGATGGATGGATTTGAATTGTAGTTAATTTGTAGATGAACATGAATTTTAAATTTTAAAGACTTATTGACAGACTGTGTGCAGCGACACCGTACTGTTGTGTGGCAAACGAACTCCTTGTGGTCTGTAAAACCAAACCTGACCACCGACGAATTTGCTGATATTTTGAGTCCTCCTCCATGGATCCGTGACCGTGCTTTAAAGGGGAGAGGGGGGGAGTGAGGGTGTGAGAGGATGAGTGCCAACGACGTCTGTGACAAAAAATTCATGTGATTGGTGCCACTTGAAGGGGGCGGAAATGAGATCAAAAAACCAAACAAAAACAAAAAAAACTCTGCCTGCCTGGATATTATAGGTTCCAAATTCCTTCGAGACCGCTCGGCCAGTCCAAGACATTGCGAGACCGAGAGACCCGAGACCGACACAAGACTGAGACCAAGGACTGTCGAGGCCAAGACAAGACCAAGACCACAGAAAATTGCTCTTATGACCGGTCTTGAGACCAAGACTGGTCTCAAGAACTACAAGTCTACTGCTAATGCTAAATGCTCCACTACACTAGTAGAGCTATAAAAGAAGTTTTGCAGTTCCAACAAGTCACCAGTGCAAAGCTGGCACTGTTGTAATAAAATCCTTATATTTTACATTTCTGGTGGAAAAAAGAGAGGCAGAAGAGTAACTGTTGGAAAGATGAGAGGAAAAGGGTATATTTGACATCTAAAATGTTAAGTCTTGAGGTTTATCAGTGAGACAAACTTCAAAGTGGTGGTTCAAAGTGAATAGCAAAGGTGTGTCACAATCAATATACCTCCAGATTTATGGTCAACGTACCTTCCTCACTCATCAATCTTTTTTCGAGGAACTCCCCTCAGCTGTTTCAACCATTTTAATAGCAATGGCTGTGCGTGTGTTTGACAGATGCACAATGACAGAGCCTTTAAAGTGCATCGCTTCTATTTAACTTTGACAATTTGCAGGTTAATGAGGCAAACTTGTTTATCATTAGCCTGGGCACCCATCCTATTTTTTTCTTCTTCAGTACCAAGAATCAGCCTGATTCCTCTGGATTCAGCTTTGAGTTCCAGGAAATAGTTGCAACAGACGCGTAGAAACCGCCTCTGGCACTACTGAATAGACACACCAATCAGTGTGTGACATGGGCAGAGTGACAACCCCTCTAGGGTCAACAAAAGACATCCCAAATGGTGGACAGAGGAGTAGTAACGCTGATAAATGACGGTTCTCAGTTTAGGAGTAAAAATTTGTTGTCATTAGCAATTCAGCAAATGCTTTTGTACATGGATGGTTGAAAAAAAAAGATTTTTGGAAGACTTGCGGCTTTTAATTTGACATTAAGAAATGTCAAGAAAAATAAATCAGTGTTCATGTGCAAATGTGATCAAATGACAAAAACAAGACTTAACAGCTTTTCAAAGATGGCAACTGCAAGAAGAATTGGAATACAGATGAATTAGCATCGACATCTGCCTCATCACTTCTGACAAGAGACTACATAACATTGGATTTTTAAAGACATTATATGGTTAATCAAAATACAGGCAAGAATTGTTTTGGGCAACTTTGTATTTTCCATTTTGGAGGTGAGAAACACTGGTTTTGTCCATTTAGTGTATTCTGAGATTAAATTCAGATTTAAGTTCAGGTTTAATTTAAGAACACATCCATTGAATAGTTATGTTTACTACTATATAACTTTTATGATGCTAGAAATGTGTCATTTTTATACAAAACCTAAGGAAAAAAAAAATCAAACATGGCCATTGTTTTGTTCTCAAAAGGATAAGCACTCTTAAAAGCACAGTTGTGTACACGTCCCCTCTGAGAAACAAACAAAAATGGACTAGCGCTGTCCAGAAAAAGACACACTAGTTGCAGAACAAAACAGTAAATCAGAGAAATAAAACATAATTCACCAGTTGTTTCACAGTGGTTAGTTTCACAGTGCTACTCCTCCAGGGGGCAAGGATCCCTGGAGGAGTAGCACCTTCCTAGTGGCCTTCGCGGCGTCCTAGACTGGTCTCCCCATATCCAGCGTTAAGTGAAGCGAACCCCAGTCATGCCTGCATGCCTGGGCAATTTATGGCCAACCCCAAGCGGCCACTAGCCTCTCCTTA
>JBAMYA010000018.1:1104803-1122937 GCA_037176975.1 Arrhamphus sclerolepis
TTAGAACGGTTGACTTTGTCACGTGACAGTGTCATATGACCACATGGATCTGTGGAATGCTCAAAATAAAATTTCAGAAGGAAGAAAGTTTAGTATATTATATAATAATTTAATTATATATAATTATTATATTCTAATTGTTCTGTCCCGCATTTCAGTGCATAAAAGTTAATAGATTCCATAAATAAGTTAATGATAGTTCATAGTTCCTAATATTTGTATTTTTTTTTTTTTTTAGGCACAAGAGACAAATATATTTTATTTTGAAAGAGTTAGGGAGAGTTGCAATGCATTCCTGGGAAGATTTTTCCCGGGCTGAGTTCATAATAACGTAATGGTGAAAGCAAACATCACTCATCACTGTCTTCAGCCTTACTACGCTTCAGAAAGCAATGGTAGGTAAAAGTAAAGAAGAAGCTAGAGTGAAATAATTGTGTGTGTGTTTTTTTTAGTACTTAATGTGTGTGGTAAAAAAAATCGTATTTGTAAACTTTGTGTACTGTGAGGAAAACAGCTATGTTAATAGGCTGATGAATTGACGTGTTTATGGCGCCACCCTGTGCTGTTAATTAGACCATTAATACGTAGCTTGTTCATAAGTCATATTTAATGTTATTACAAGTGTTGATGTTTAGGCTATAAGTAGGAGTGTATTCATTATGACAATTGTATAAGTGTTTCTCTTTCTTTTATGTGCTTGTTACAATTTCACTAATCCTTTGAGTCAGTGTTAATAAATGGAGCAAGATGCAAGAGGCTCAAGGAAACCTAATTTAGCTTACCAGGGTTCGATGTTAAAGGGACACTGTGTAAGATTTTCTCCCATCAAGTGGTGAGGTCATATACTGAAACCATTCCTTATCCTTTTCCCAAGACTCATTTCCATCTACAGTAGCCGAGAAATGTCCTTGATCAGGGAAACAGAGAAGTAGTTGACCAACAACTTCTAGTAGTATTCTCTCAGTTGGTGAGGTTAGTTTTGTGAAATAGTTGTTTTCATTTAGTGTTTTAGACTGAAAAATGTTTGTTTTTTATTTATTTATTTTTAAATTCATTACTTCAGTGCTAATATCAGCCAGCAACAACTGAAAATTAGGACAAGCTAACCTAGCCATATAGCTACTGAACTACGTAGCCACTATATTGTATTTATACCACATTGTAGAGGCTCATGGAGCTCAGGAGGCAGCGGGTTCCCCAGGTTGGGCAGCGAGAGATGAGTGTGGGTTCCTGGCAAGATCCCACCACGGACCCACATCGCAACCCTGTTCCAATCCCCCGCTGGGGGCCGCCCACCACCACCAGAGACCACCAGCCAGAGTGCACACATAACCCAGCCAGCATGGAGACATGAGAGCCGTGTCCAACTCATGCGAGGATGGTGGTCTACGGAGATGGCACCCCCCTCCAACCTGACCGCAGCGGGGAAGGAGAGAGAGTGCTGGGAAGCGGAAGGGGTGCCGGGACCACGCGGGACCAAGCGCCATAACCAGGTGTACCGACTGGTCTGCAATTATTATCATAACAAAACAGCAAGTGCTTCTTCTTGCTAGCTTTGACAGGGGACTGTTCTTTCTAGAGTCTGACATCCATTGTAGAAGAATCTGCTACCTAGAGAGGGAGAGGAAGGAGACCGCAAGGCAGGGACAGTGGGTCGGTCAGAGGTGGGCGAGAGTTTGTAGCCGACTACCAGTAGCGCTAGTGGAAACGCAAAACACGAAGCTGTATTTTCCTGGATGTTCCCTGCAGTGGACTGTAGTTTCAAGATGGCGGCACAACATGGCGATCACCATTGAATACGCCAACGCAATGTATATATAAATAGCAAATTCAAAACCTACCTACCAGAATACTGTGATTTGTTGATGGAAGTAATTACTAATTAATAAGGTCACACTTTTGAATGAAACAGTCCATTTTTGTTAATCGGCAGAAAAATTACACAGGGTCCCTTTAACTTTTTCACCAGGTGAAATCTGCCTGCCTGAACCAATGTGGTGGTTGCCCACAATTTTACACCAAAATATATGGAATAATGAATATTTGTAAATATTTATGATGTTTGTTGTTTTGTTACATTGAATGTAATTGTAATGGACATTGTAGGAGAGAGAAATAACATCATGGGAGAGACAAAAGCACCCTAAATATGTTTAGAACTACAAATCAGCTTTCTTCTGTTGATTCTTGTATTATTGTTATTTTTAATTTTGTCATTAAAATAGGTCATCACTTCTCAAAATAACGTCACGATTTAAATGTTTGCCTCGACCAACATTACATAAATCAATTTTGTTCTGTGTTGTTAAATTTACCTAAAAGGCTGTTATGTGGCGTAGAATTACTAGCTCCTCCTTTATCAGGGTTTGGGACCAAAGTGACCTAAAACAGACACAACTGGGAGGCTGCTATGAGACTGACCGCCTCCCAGTGCTTTAAGATGAGGAGGGGCTAATGGTAGCACCCGTTGATTGTGTGATGGGCAACCTCGCCCTCATTCACGTCTATGGAGACAGAAGCCAACGCTGCACACCCGGTGTACGTGTGAGTGCAGCATAACTGCAGAAGGTCAATGTCCAAAACAGCCAAAAAAATCTCCAATAACACCAGAAAAGGTAGCTAGATTTGTCACTTGTCGCATTTGCCAAAAAAGTCACCAGGGGAGTTAAGAAAGTCACCACATTATTTATTAAAAATATTGTTTTTTGGACTTTGTATTGCTTTTTGAGCTGCTATGACTAGTGAATTTCCTTGCTGTGGATCAATGAAATTAGATCTAATCTAATCTATCCTATTGCACTGTATTCTATCAGTTCCTTTTGACCTTTAACTCTAGTAATTACAACTAATTACTAGTTACTCAAGTAAAGATTAAAGGAATTTTGTCTTGTATGGGATTGTTGGTAACATTTTTTAATCGTAGATTTTTTTTGTGTGAACGTCTGTAAATCAACACTTTAAAAACTAAAACTAAGACAAAATGATCTTGATAATCTTAACTGACCTAAAACACAAAACATTTAGTCTGAATTAATGTTAGGTAGCTTGTGTGTCTTTTAATACATTTTAAAAGCAATGCTATAAAACACTAAGGAATTTGAAGACAGTAATCAAATTTCTTTTCCTTCTGGTTTAAACAGTCATTTCTAACATCAAGCAAAAATGATTACAGTGTAATCTCAATGGGATTAAAGTTTTACAAAGATGAGGAGAATGGCATTCAACTGAACCCTTGTACTGTCTACTCGGGACAACTGAGCAGCAGCGTGTGGATGGTCTGTACATCTCTATTCATAGCAGCTGCTCTGAGCCAGGTGAAGTAAGACACTCAGCAATTTCCCACCCTCTTCTGAGGAGTGCACCCATTTTGAGATATGACACACGGCTTTGTGCTACTCATTTCAAGTGTTGTTCAAGTGTGTTCAGCATGACATCAAGCTGGATCTAGATGAAGATGGCGAAGCAGGATAATTCTCTTTTCATTTGAAGTTATTCCCGACACCTAAATGTGAGCTGTTGTACAAAAAAAAAAACGCCAATCCTAATATGGGTTTGTTCATCTTTTACGAGTGTTTTGAAATATGAAGCCCTTTACTTTCAATTTTTAAAACATAAAGAAAGTGGTCTTGCTGTTTTTCTTCTGAATATTGTCGTGCAGTTCTGAGAATGAGAAACAGCCTTTTGTTTGCAAGGTTCAGAGAAAGAGGTAAAGTATCAAAGTCAGGGTAAATGCATCACTTTCAAGCAACAGCACAAGGTGGTCACACCAGTCGATCGCTCCTGCGTGACCATAACGGATGCTTTGGCTCAGGTCGACAGACTCAAACGTTAAGTCAAACGTAAGAAGGATAAAACTATAAAAACAATAAAAGAACTAAAAACATCACTAAAACGAGCACTAAAAAAATATTTAAAAAAACTGATAACCAATGCACCAGTTTCTGAAATACAAAAAGATAAAAATGTTACTCTCCAGAATAAATTCTATATATTCTGAAACAAATACTTAAAGCATAAAATATACTAAAATAAAATATCAGGTTAGGTTAATACAAACATTTCATGCAATGTGTGGTCAGACTTTCCTGCTCTGGCTTTCTCCAGTAAGTTGCCACGTTTCAGTCCGTCACTACAATTATCCACCTTAAGTTATCAGGGGCTGGATGAACAGTTGTTTTAATGACCGACACGTACTGTTCTGCAGTCGAGGATTCACGTCCTGGTACACTCTGCGGGCTCTACAGTTTCTGTCTGCCTGCTCTGATCGGCTGCCTCATCAGTATATTATTGTTCAATATTGATCAATATAGAACCGCCAAATTACAAAGAGCTGCACCTTATTATCTAGTCGTCCCTAGGGCCGTCCCCTGGATTCATACGTAAAATCTAGCCAGAGACACCAAAACTTTGGTTGTTTTATTTATTTATTTTTTTTATTTTTTTTTGGAGCAAGTTGTAAATATGCTTATTTCTGCTTTAAAATTGACATTTTAACAGGTTGACCAAAAGAGACTGACTCAGTCTTGTAGCAAACCCCTGGTGGTCAATTGATGAACTGCCTGCTTTGGCACTTCCACCAGAGCATCAGTTTAACAAGCCGGATGTAACCCCTTAAATACACACCACAAAATCAAAGTATCTGCTGCAAAAAAGCTCCAGCCTGCATGGGCAGATACATGCAAGACTTCAGTGACCTTTTACCAAAGACTTTTGGATTCATATATTTATAACTTGTTGATTGTTTTTTTTTTTCTGTAACGTCATCTTTTTTTTTTTTTCCACCTGAAATGCTCCCATTTTAATTTAAAAAGAAAAATAAAAAATACTGGATTGCCACGTGTGCTTGTTTGTTCTTAGGATTACTCAAATTCCCACACCTTTTACCTCTTCCATGTCCAAACCTTAAAATTCCAAAAGGCAGTCAGGTTGGGATTGAAGAATAAATTTAATGACATACCTCAGTATCAACCCTGACTCCGAGTAAACATCAATTTTGCATCAAGAGAAACTGCTTGTTATTTTGTGTAAAAAAATACAGTATGAAAGTATAAAAAGGTATAAAAAAGATATAAGAAAGTAGAAGAAAGGTATGAGAACATAGAAAACGGATCATCTTCAAGTCTTTCTTTAGAGATTCTAAGAAACAGTTTACTAGAGCAGTGGTTCTCAATCTTTTTGGGGTCCTTTGTGTTACTGTACTTATCGACATCTTCTATGTTTTTTTTTCAAAATTTTTGCAATTTCAAGCGCTAACTTGAAATTTGCAAGTTAATGAGTTTTCCCCCAACAGCTTCCTACAAATATTTCAAAATAAAAGCATTTTTAAGAAATGAGTGGTGTATGTCCACTGAAACGAGAAGGGGCTCATCATTTCAAAAGGATGCAGATCGTGTTAAGTTTGTATTAACAGTGTCATACAGTAACTTCAACAATGCAAACGGGTGCAAGATTTCACATCAAAATACATTTAATTATACTTGTGAAAGAGAAAAAGAAGGTCGTGTTACCTTCTGTAGTTTAGGTAGATAAAGGTTTCAGTCACATTTGAGTAAAATAATAATCTATTACTATAAATGTCAGAGGATCTTTTTAAAATATATATATTTTATTGTCACTGACCCACGGACCCCTTGCAATTACACCATGGACCACTAGGGGTCCGCGGACCCTTGGTTGAGAAACACTGTACGAGAGTACCATTGATGCAGCTTTTATCAAACCCCCTTATAAAAAGACTCTCAACCCTGTCTCTCACCATCTGTCTGTCTGTCTCTCCATCTGTCTCTCTCTCTGTGTCTCTCTCTTTCTGCCTGCTTGTCTGTCTGTCTCCCTCTCAATTTTTCAATTTCAATTAGCTTTATTGGAATGACTGTAGATCAACAACATTGCCAAAGTCATTTCAAATTTACTAATAAGGTTTAATAGCAAAAGTAGGTCAGAGAAGTATGGGAAAAAAACAAAACCAAAAATACATATATACATATACATTGAAGTAGCTAGTACAGACAATACTGTCTTTTCTCTCTCTCTCACTCTCTCTCTCTCTTCATATGCATCCCCAAAATGACGTCACACCCACAAATCTAAAGGTGCATTGCAACCCAAACAAACAGGTGAATGGCTGTAAAAGGGATATTACATAGGGATGTTTATTTGTTTTAACCTATACTGTGCTTTTGCCAGTTGAGGCTGTTTTAAATGTTGTGTAGAAACAAACACCAACTTGACATGAGTTAACTAAAAGACAACGGCTAGTGTTGTTGTAAAAGTTCACACTCTCTAGTGTTTACCTCAGATGGCCATCAGTAACCATCTGATCAATAACTCCACAGAGCAGCTAGAGCCTCAAACCCCCTGAAACATGGCCAATGGACCAATAACAATAGCTTGTGGGTATGATCCCAATCATGCAGATATGTCTCCCATCTTTCATACTTATGACCGATAATGTGCTTCAAAGCATAATGTGTTGTTAATGGCTTGCTATCACTTTTGCCATCAATACTAAATATGCAGCAGCCGAACAAGTCAACCAGATCATCAGAGGGCCACACGGGGACAAACAGCCATGCACACTCACAGTCAGTCCCACCATCAATTGAGAATCAAAAATCATCACGCCCATCATGATAATGGATATGAAGTACCAGTTGTGACCAATCATGTGTTGATTTTGATTTTGTGATAGAAAGTATTCTGAGGAAGCACAAATGGGCACGGAAAGAAGCTAAAAACTCCACAAACAAAGACCTTTGCTGAGGTTTAAATCAGGATGCATAATACTGTGCAGCCCTGTTGTCCAATTTCATATAGACAGATGAATTAAATGCTTTTTTATTTTTTTTATTTGTATTTACGTCAAAGTTGATGTAAAGGAGGCTCTACTTAAAAGACTGAAGGTCACCAAGGTTTGTCCGAAAAAACGTGCCCAGCATTGATGTAAATCATTTTCAGAGCAAGTGGCAAAAAACTTGTTTATTGCTGCTTAAAAATAACATTTTAGCAGATAACGAAAAGGGCACATCACGCAAATGGCTATATCCAAGTTATATTTACAACAATGTTTATTATCTAGCATAGCTACAAACTTTGCAAAGCATCAGTATTCTGAATTTGTGGGTGAACTTTGTGAAGCGACGGTTCTGCCTGACAACCAGATCAGTGTATCAGCACACACCCATGGGTGGACCGACCATTAGGTCTCCACATTAAGGAGCAGCAGCTCGTGTAGTAACATCTGACATCCACAGAGGGGAGATAGATGTCTTCTCATCACACGTGGATCATTTTCACCTCCAAGGAATGCGCTCTCATTATAAAAAAAAAAAGAAAAAGAAGAAAAACAACCTTCCGGCTTATTGACAAATGAAAAAATATGATGAAAACTGCAACCTCAGGTTATTCGCCTCTGATTTGTCATTTTAATTTATTTCCTTTTCCAATATTTGTCCTCTTTATACAGAAATTGAGGTTTTTCAGACTCCTTGAAATAATGAGTGTCATGATAAAAGACAATCACACACACACACACACATACACACGACATTCTTCTGTTCTTTGTGCCTCTTTCTTTTTTTGAAGACTATGAATTGTGTTGAGCATATTCTCCCTCTTATAGAACATATAATGCTATACGTCCTGAGCTCTGAATCAAAACCTATATTGCTTCGGGTAAAGTTTCCCTTCAGTACAGCTGTTGCCTTTCCCTCTCTAGCTTTTCCTCCCAGACCATCACTGTGGCCGTTCTCAATGCACCTTCCTCTCTTCATCCCAGCAACTATTTCCTCTCAGCATGCATGGGTAAACTATGTCATTAAAGTCGTAACTATAATAAATTCCTCAGGTCGTTTTACTGTTCATGAATTTTACACTTACACAACGGTGAGGTGAACAGCACTGAATTGATGCAGTAATTGTATACATTCCAGCATATTAATATGAGTCACCTGCCCAGATCAGGAGGATAATCAGCAATTTGAAAGCACATAAAAATGAACTTAAACACACACCAAAGTGGGTGAAAACAATTTTCCGCCCAAAAAGGCAAAGTTATCAAATGAGAACAAAAGTAGTCTAATTTTCTGTGAGGTCTGACTTAGATACATGCTTGTTTGATTGCTATGATTTGAATTTCTTTTTTAAAAAAGTGTATATTTATTCATTTGTAGATATTATCTACCTGTGCTATTGAATGTGAATCAAAGGTTACATGAATCGCTGTATGAAGCTGCAACTTGAGAATATATATGAGAATTATTAGAAAAGTGCAGGGTAAGTGGCATGAGACATAACTTCCAATCAATGGAACAGCGAGGGGAAACACAAAATCTTAGTAAAAGAGGCAAATGACAGAAAGAATTTTTGAGTGTAAAAGCGTGTTTGTATGTTTTTATGCATAACAGCGCTGACATATGGAGGTCCTTTCTTCTTTACACCATCAGCAAACAAAAGGAAGTAATATCTTATCACTCATACTGGCTTCTTCGTTTCACAATTTTACCTAATTGTTTCCTACAGCTACAATAACAGGCATAAAAACAAAGTGAAATGTATTTAACATGTGGATGGCATGTTAAATAACGTACATTCATGAGAAAGAACTTCTACTGCAAAACTGTAGCTCAGTGGCTCACATCAAAAAGTATCTTGAGAAGTGTGTACCTGTACTTTTTTTGGACCACGATCTCAGATCTACTTGTTCACTTTTGATCTATGTGAAACTGAATTTGCTCCTGTGAAAAACGGGAATAGTGTCATTCCAGCAGACCACTATGCATGACCCATTTAATGACATTCTTTCATTATGTTTCTGATACATAGCCTTTAATGCATTTAATTCCCATATAGCATGTATTAGATGTATCAGCATAGGTTAGATAAGGTCAATAAATGCTCTGAGAAAATGGAAAACATTCTTCTCTTACATAAGTCAGATTTGTCAGCTTGTTATCATCCATTTCAACTTCACTGAGAGAACGAGCAAAGTGTGTGTGGACCATTCACAGCACTGACAGCGTTTAAACTATGCAGCAGACCAGAAGTGGCAGCGCAGAGCAGAAACCAGTGGCAGCACCTGAGTGCTCTGGTTTTACTTGTTTCTACAGTCTGGGGACGAGATAATAAGAAACAAAGCGATATTTCTGTGACTGTTCCTCACTTATGTCTTAAAGGTAGGGTAAGTGATTCTGCACAATTTCTAATCCAGAACACTGTCACAGTAAGTGAATATGTCCTTACGATCACTGGAAACATGCAGCCTGCCCCCCCGATCTATAACAAACATTGTTCTCATGCCAGTGACCAACGGGGGGGAGGTTTCATGCTTCTGCACATGAAGCGGGGGAGAGTTATCAGGTTTTATGTGCTGGAGTTCATGATGGATTTTATTATTTTACTGTATTTCATATTATTTAATTCAATTTTTTTAATGGGGGAATTTGTTGATGTTTTGTTTCAAATATTAAAATATCATCCAGGAATCAGTTATTAACTTTTGAAAAGTCAGAAATGAACATAGTTCCCTACGACCACGTCATTTTGTATGTTTTAATAAGTGTCTTTTCCACTAATGCATTATGACCTTTCAGAGATCATTTTTTTATACTTTGAGCGTCTTCTGAAAAATCTTTTTTTCTCAGCGTCCGAAGAAACGTGAAACATGAAATAGAGGGCATTTTAGGGATAAACTTTCTCTTTTTCTGGTTACTTATTGACCATTACATCAGCTTTTTTTTTCTCTGAAAAATGAAACAGTATGACTTTCTTGAAAATGTCAAGCCAGCATGTGATGATGCTCCGAGCTTTAGAGGTAAAAGCAAACAAATGTTAGGCACCCAGAATTTCAGCTGAAAAGTGCAGAAAAAAATAAGATACATTTTTTTGTTTTTGTGTTTTTTTCTCCCCCTTTTGGTAAATGACTACAGCTAAGTGTGAACTGGTTGTCAGACAGTTCCAGTTCCCACATCATTGATTGGGTGTGTACAATTGGTACCTTGTATTTCCTACCTAATGACTCATGTCAGCATGAACTTCACAGCGGCAGCAGGATCAGAGGGTTCTGGCAACACTGCTCATTCCTGTATCTGAAAGAAACAGACAGAATTTCTTAACCAAAGACCAGCAGGGCTGGTAGTACCCACCTACCACAACTAACCCTAACCTGTGAGACTCCAACTCGGTCTCATGGGAATTTGTGAAACTGTCACGTTACTTAATCTATTGTTTCATCTGGACCAACACGATTTGCTCATCTTTTCCGTGTTACTCTGAACGTATTTCAAACTACAGTATTTTAAATGGAAATTCTTTTCGTGCCTACAAGCACGACAATCATAGACCAAGGCGCACAGAGAGAGTTCGATTTTATTTCATTTCTGAACCTTGACCACAACTTAATACAACATTTTAATCATCGGATATTTGTCGTATATCATATTTCATACGGTATATCTAACTCTTGTCTTTTTTCGTTTAGCCTATTTTATCGTGTTTTATTTTTTTAATGTAACAAGTACATTTTCAGCATCATATCAGATGAGATAAGATCATTTATTTGTCTCCCATGGGAGAAATTTGTCTCGGAAGTGGGTGCAAGGCTGCAGAGCGGGGGCAAGGCTGCAGAGCGGGGGCAAGGCTGCAGAGCGGGGGCAAGGCTGCCCGGTATCCCCGCCTGCTGTGCCCGCACCACCCAACCAGCAGGTGCTGCACCTGCTGTTCTCCGATGTGACGGCGAAAAAACCAGATTGGAACTACAAGATCACTGTCAGCATGGTGGAGATCTACAACGAGATACTGCGGGATCTGCTCTGGGAGAATCCCACCGACAAACTGGACATCAAGATGAGAAATCCTTAGAAGACAAAGCAGCACAGCTGAACTCAGAAGTCACCCAAAACCGCTAGAAAGAAGCAGTGTGCTGGGATTATTGGATATTATTTATTTTTCATGTAAACGGCAATGAAGGTATCATTGATTATTCATCATTTTGATTACTGTTATTATAGAACCGCCCTGTAATTTCATCATTTCCTCCACCCCACCATGCCACCTGCTGTTGGAGGCCTACCTAATGGCCAAATATGCTCATTATATTGATATCCTTTCCCATAACAATACACATTATTGCAAAAAAAACAAACATTTTCCTTACTGAATAACACCAGGGTGTCAGATACAATATAAATAAGTAATTCAGTTGTAAATCTGTCAGATATGATTATCTTACATGTTTTTTTCTTATTCTTATTAAAAAAATAAAATAAAATTCTTACTTCATGGGCTGAGCCCTCAAAAGGCTTTCTGAATCTAAGCCCAGCCACAGATGTGTCCATGAAATGTAAAAAAATCCAAACTTTGTCGTAGGACTACAATAAAAACATCATTGGGAAGGTCTACACCTGGGGAATAAAATATGTGGGTTTGGGGTCGGAAATGGCGCCTTCTTTGAACTATTGACCTTTGAACCCTGACTTCTGAGAATTTTTGAAGGGTTGTAATTCAACACCTAAACGTTTCACAGAAATGGGACAAAGTGTTCTAGAAAGCTTATAAAATCAGCTGTGTGATTATACATAGTGGATATAGTCAGCAAGTGGAGGCGCTGCCCAAATTGGAAAACATATATTATCACCCCCTTTTATTATATACACTTATATTCTGTTCACAGAAATGTGTTTCTCACTCCCTAAACCTCTGTTATGCATTTATTTTATTATTTATGAACACTTATTCCAGGAAATAAATAATCGTGGTAGAAACTACAAATCCTGAGAGCTGTGATGTGTGGCTTGATAGAAAGTCATAGTCAATGTCAGTGATATTTGTAGTTTTTTCCAGTTTTCAAACGTATATAAAAATAGGGTTGTAAAAACCTATATATACTGCTGACATTACATATCAAGTAAAGCTGAACTAGTGATGACAGTGCCTTAAATTGATATATGTTAAGAAAAAAATAAATATAGTTTATTTAAGCTGTTTTTAGAACCGCGCAATGCAGATTTTACACCAAAAAGCAATGACGGCTGGTTCTTTTGCTGTATAAAACAGAAGATCTGGGGTTACAACTGCTTTATATACTGAATACATTAAATATTTACTCAAGCCGAATTTGTAATGGCAGTGATTATAGTTGGGTTAAGTTGAGAAATGAGACACAACACAGCATTTGAATCATTTATTTGAAAATAGTAGGCGAGCTTTGCTGTAGTGTGGTTGACCGGCCGCAGTTAGAAACCGAATGCAGCCAATCTACGGCGGACAGCTCATAGCAGCAATGAGTCCAACTATGTCACAAAGTTTTCTGCCAATCTCATACACACACACACACCAACCTGGTTTCATGGATTCTCCTAAGTTTAGCTTTACAAAAACCATATACAAAAGTTTATATTCCAACTTAACTAAAGGGAATGTCCCATTAAGAATTATCATTATTATATCAGGTTATGTTTTTGCTGGCGTTGGTTTGTCTGTTTGTCTGCAGCATAACTCAAAAAGTTAAGGATGGATTTTCATAAAAATTTTCCAAAAATATCCAAACTGGGACAGCAAACAAGTGATTACATTTTGGAGGTGATTCAGATCACTGTCTGGATTCAGGAATTTTTTTAAGGATTCTTTATCATTGTGAGATAGGGCCATTTACAGGATATGTATATATATCTCCACAATAAATGCTCTGAATACTTGGCAAAAAAAATACAGGACATGGTCATGACAGCATCAATAATGTGTAAAAGTATGATATAAAGATCCGGAACATGAAAAAAAGTAGAGGGTTATCATAATTTTTCAACACTGTGACGTAAGATAAAGATAAAGACGTGCAACAAGCACCAAATTGTAGCTGAAAGTCTACTGAAAAGTAAGTGAACAGATTTGTCATATCCTCAATAGTTATGAAAGTAGACCCAGAAGAAAAACGCCATTACACAAATGTTCATTTTCACAAATAACTATGGAAACTAATAATGATATCAATGCAATACCACTTGCTAAGGGTAAGGAATCTAAGGAATCCAATATAATAAAACCAATGTAGGAGTAATACTTTTGGGTGTAAGTCACAATTATGTGGGGGAACTATGGAGGTCTGAACTCTCCAAGTGCTTTTCTAGTTTTTATCGTTTCTGCAGATGAGTAGGAAGATATACAAACCTTTGCACCTGAATAACACCAAATAATTTCAAAGTTCACACGCCATTAAAAGAAACCACTCAGCCGCTGAACTTTTTACTACCCTCATTGTTTCTGATCTGCTGACTGTGTTTTATATTCTGGAAATCATTTCCTTAATGTTACCAAAGAGAAGTAGGAAGGGAATTCAGTTAAAATTGTATGGCAGTTTACTTTTTTTGTGTCATTAGCAGTTTTTTTGGTCTACCTATTTTATTAGCTTTCTTCCATACTTCCCGCCTCACTGAGTCATCTCACAGTTCCAACATTAAGAATATACTGATATTTCTCTTACATTGATGCTTAATTGATGTATGCAGAAAATCCATCATTTCTCTTCATGTGCTTTTCAAACAGTCTTTGTTTATGTTTGTTGCTATAGAGAACAAAACTGAAAAAAGACAACTGAGTCATGAATTTACACGTGAAGGCAGGTCCACAGGTACAAACATACTCACACAGACACACACTGTGGCATACAGTGCCAAACATTTCCAATAATAAGTAACAAAAATATAATATTTTCGTAATTACATCCAGTAGAAGGGAAAACCCACCAAATCAACAGTTATATGTGCCCATCAGAAACACCCACACACATTTTTGAAACTTCCGGAGCTCAAACGTCAGAGTGGCATGTCTATTATTTATGCACATGAATTTCAATTATTCAGTAGCTTATCAATAGCCTGCAGCTTTAAACATCTGACTTAGAAATACCAAATCAAGGAAAACAGCATTCCCAGTAAGCTGTTAAACACAAACTAAAGGGTTTTATTTGAAAAATAAATCTATTATCCATCATGCTGGGTATAACTCAGTGTTGCAGTTTTGACCGAAAATGTTGCCATATTTCTTTGTGATGTCCGTCCACCTCGTTTAGTCTCATGTCTCTCGTGGTTCTTTTTTTTTTCTTTTTGGAGAATTATTGATATGTCTTGTTCCTTCTCTTTCCTCTCACATTTCCTACTGATTGACCCAATCTTTCTCTCCTTTGTTTGTCTTTTTGATTAAACTGCTGCTATACTCCAATACTGAAATGTTTGTCATTAAAAGCCAAATTCACAATGCATTCATCCATTTCTTAAACTATTTGCACTATGTCACAGAAAGAAAAAAACAGAAAGAATTTGAAGAGTAAAAATTTCTGAATTAAACTTGTAAATTTGTGGGGAATACAATAATTTTTTAGGAGATGTATTGTATTTTAATTATTTATGTCCTCAGTTATCACATAACTGTTGATCCAGTGAGAAATTAACATTATTAAGAAAATGATTTCTAAAATGAGGAATAGATATATAAAAGTACTTAATGTTTGTACTTAATGCAGTGGTCGCCACTGTTCTGCTGCTGTTTTCTTGCCAAATCAGGCGGCAAGTGCACATCCTAGCTGAGCCCTCTCTCCCAGACCTCTTGGAAAAGAGACTTTACTCTGATGGTTAATGGTGTCAAGAATCCTAGAAGATCAAAGATACATGCAAAGGCACACGTCTCTGTGTTCTCCATTAAAATGCAAACTTTCTGGTCAAACCATGAAATAATTTGTTTTGAATCTCCACTCTGAACCCAGAACTTTCAGTATTGACCCTTATCTTGTTGCTCTGCAGAAACAGTCTAATCTATATAGATAGATAGATAGATAGATAGATAGATAGATAGATAGATAGATAGATAGATAGATAGATCTATCACTTTTCTAACACTAAGGTAGCCATGTTGTTTGACTTTAATTTTAACACTAATATTAACATTTTCCTTCTAAAAATGCTGTATGTTGCAATTCAGAGTGTGGGGTGCTCAGATATGTAGGTTTTGCTACATTCGGTCAGTGAGCGGCACAGTTAGAAAGTTTTAAATGCAACAGTGGGTTAAAGACGCTCACGTGTAAGCAAGGCTTTGAAAAACAAAAGCTCACCACTGAGGATTTTGCCAAGGCAGAGTTGGAGTTAATTTGCATATGTCAGAGAGGAAGGTATGCAGAAGATTTTAAAACCTTCAAGAAGAAAAAGGTCATGTGAAGAAAGATAATCATATCTTTAAGTTTGACAGTGTTGAGAGCAGGAGGACGGTTAAGCCAATCTGCGATGCTGTTCGATGACATCCAGCTATTATGCACAACGATGAGTGGATTGCCAAGCTCATCCTCCATCATGTACACACAGAGATCAGTCACTCAGGTAGAAATTACATTCTTGCAAGGCTGAAACAGAAGTACTGGTTACCCAAAGCCTGCTCAGCAATATGAAGAATGATCTCAGAGCCAAAGGCTACATGTAAGAGCAGGTGAACAGAAAATGGCAAACTTTCCTGAAGATCGGCTGTTGCCAGACAAGCCACCCTTCAAAAACACCAGTGTGGACTTCTTCCATCTATTTGAGGTCAGTAGAGGTCGTGACAGATATGGTGTTCTTTTTACATGCTTAAGAGCAGTTCACGTAGAGGTAGCACACTCACTTGACACCAGGCAGAAGAGGTCAAGCAGCTGTCCTCTGTTCAGACAATGGCACCGATTTTATTGGTGCTGAAAAAGAATTGAGGAAAGCTTTAAAAGACCTGGACCAGTCTAAGATCCAAAAATCAGTGCTGAAAAAAAGGAGTTAAATGGATGTCTTCTTTTCAAAACCTCTTCTCTACGTGCGTCAATGTTGGAGGCAAATTCAGTATATGGTAGATCTGTCCTGGTGCAGATGGTTGCAGGACTACCTGCCTCTCTTGCAAGAAAGGCAAAAATGGAGCACAACAAGTAGGAATTTCAAGCTGGGAGATGGTGTCATCATTGTGGACTCCTCTGCGCCCCAAAATTCCTGGTTTATAGGAAAAATTGTCAAGATAATGCCTGACTCAAAGGGGACAGTCTGCAGTGTCTGTGTTCAGACAGACAAGTACGTTGGAGAGACCTAGCCTCTCAACCAAGATATGTCTCTTGGAGGAGGAACCACAAAACTCATAAGAGACTGAATAAGAAAGAATTTTTTCTATTAAATCACACCAGTATGAGTGAACTTGAAAAAAGGACTTGTGATTTATCGTATAGAAGACAATGGCTCTATATGTTTGTGCTTAGCAGATAGTAGTCAACTTAATCGATAAGGGGCAGGTTATGCTATAGCCGTTTGATATTTCAACCATCCATCCATTATCTATACCCACTATGTCTATCGCGGTTTGATATTTCATATTTGTTTTGATTTGTATTTGAAAGTAAGTATATTCACAGCTTGATGGCATGGTGTTAACTTTAATTTAGTAATAATGACTGCAGTTTTCTTATTGGTTGAGACATATAACCTGTCACACATGCATGCTTTATTGATTAATTAGTGAAGCTATGGAGCTGAGAGAGCACAGTAGTTTTTGACAATGCGCAGGATTATTTTTGTTTCGTCAACTGACTGTACTTTTTTTCTGATGTAACAGCAAGAAGGTTTTAAAGTAAATGTTTCAAACGCAGAGTATGGACTGCGGAGTTTACTTTTTGAAAGACGCGTTAGCTACATGCTCAGACTACAGCTTTAGAGGGTAATGGCAGGAAATAGACAGAACCACACTAACAGCATATGAAAACCTTGTTCCATATTCAAAACTGGAGAGGGGAGGGGCTGTTTCTGGTGATGCTGCGTAACGCTTCATTTCTGAGTTGGACGTATGAAGCAACAGCAACTTCTTTCAGGTTCCGTAGCTCAAGTGCTGGTGTATCCTGCCATGTCAAACCAAATAAAATGAACTGATGATGAACTGAGCATTGTGACACCAGTTTTTGATTTGATGTTCTCTTAGACACCCAAACATACGTTTCTAACCACAGGCAGAGCATTCTGCTTTTCATAAAAATGTCCCCTTCTAATACTATGTTCCTGCCACTGTCTATCAATATAAATTTACCCATATAGGACACACGTAGAGAAAAAATGATGAACATGCTCCATGCCATCCTGAGTGAAAATCTAAAGACAACACAGTGTAAGAAATGAATCTTCCTGTTTCATTGTGCCTCAAGGACACAGCCCTGTGCTGCTTGATTGCTGCAGGTGGAGTCAATAAGTACAATATATGGCACATCTGAGCGCTCCACATGCATCACGTTAAAGTCGTATTTCAAAAATGCACAGTAACAGTTCAGAATCTGAAATGTTGTTGGTTTTTTTCTTTTGTACAGACAATAATTTAAGGACCTAATCATCCTTTGCAGAATAGTTTTGCACAAGAACATTGAGGAATAATGAAAGAATGTTCTGCACAGCCTGCAGGTGAATCCAGGGAAGGTAATACATGGAACAACTGCATTGGGAAAATATAAAGAAAGACTATAAGTTTTTCAGCTTTTCCAACTGATATTTAATTGATGATCTGGAGTGTACATATGTAGGAACACAGCTGGAGTAAAACTTTACAAACCTGCTTACAGCCTTCTCTCTAATCGAATTATTAATTCCACTGATAAACAACTCCCATCAGTATTTTTTTTTTGTGTGTAATTCATTATTATCATCTATTCCTGATCAAATGAATGACAGTCACTATGTGTTTATTCAGATGAACAGAGAGAAAGAAACTGAAAGAAAACATTTTATATTACCATTTTCAAAAGTGAACAGTTTTTTTTTTTTTTTTAAATGCAATCATTTGCAAATATATAACATATACCTACATATGTACATATTCATTAGGGGTGCAACAATACATGTATCTGCACTGAGTCGTTCGATACAGTGCTCTCAGTTCAGTGTATCAAATGATATAGAATTTTTAATTTATTTTATCAACTTGTCTTCTGGCGATGTGCTCTGTGTTGAAAGCTCAGAGGATCTGTGTTCGACTACTCCGCCTAGGCCGTATTGTCGAGCACAGATCCACTGAGCGCCTCCCACGTTGAAGCTAGTGATGACATCGCCAAGGCAACTGGAGACTGGAAGGGCCTGAGGATCACAGTGAAGCTGACCATCCAGAACCGACAG
>JBAMYA010000018.1:1128864-1140252 GCA_037176975.1 Arrhamphus sclerolepis
CTGATATTACGTAAATGAAAGAAAGCTGACTTTGTGACCTGTTTCACATGAGAGTTAAAAGACAAATCTTCATCAAAAGTGACACCAAGGTTGTTAACAGTAGGGCTAGAGGCTAGGGTAATGTAATCTAAATTAACTGTACAGCTTGAGAGCTTCCCGGGGGTACTTGGGACCAATTACAATAACTTCAATTTTATCTGAATTAAGAAGCAGGAAATTTCCAGTCATCCAGGTCTTTACATCTTTAATGCGCGCATCCAATAAGGCTAAATGATTGGCTTCATGTCGTCACAAGGATAACACAGCGGAGTATCTTCTGCATAGCAGTTATGCTTCCTTATGTTTCCTCAAGGAAGCATGTATAAAGAGAAAAGCGTGGGTCCAAGAATAGAACCCTGCAGTACTCCACAGGAAGCTACAAAGACATACATAAAAAAAAAAAATCAACAAAATACAAAAACACCCTGAGCTAGCAGCCAAAAATAACAAAACAAACAAAAAAAACCCTCCACTTTCTACAGTCCAGCTCCAAATTTAGTCTCACCTGCCATGTTTAAATAGTCAAAAATTATTTTCTAGCAGAAAACTCCAGTTATACAATCCATGCAGTCTCATCATGTAAGTTACCGCTAGGACCTTACAAAAGTAGGATTATGGAGAACTATCTTGATCAGATGTGCGGTCTTTTCATCATTCTGACTGGATGATGTCTGAAGTGAAGCAGTTTTGTGAACTACTTGTTGATTCTACTGGGTGTCAAGATTCCACGGTGCTGTCAATCATCATATGCATCAAGGTGTTCCTGAGATATGGCCTTGTACAGTCACACAACAGTTTAGGAAATGCTCCAAGTAGATGGCATAATTAAACAAGTTTTATAGTTTGTACGTGGGAAAACCCCAGTGATGCCAAAATGGCCAATTTAGAATACCTGTCCAAAATATCTTCTAAAGCTGTTATTCAACCGGAAAATCAATCTTTATCAAATAGTGAGGTGTTCATTTCTCAGGTGTTAACTTCACAAATCTAATGAGAGATGACCTTTAAAAGTGGAAGAGTTTGTCACATTTTTTCTTCATTTACTTAATTTCCAAGCAGAAATCTCAAAAACAGCCTGAACTAGAACAGTTTGACAGATAATGGATTTTTCTTCTTGGTGTAATGTCACAGGAAGAGGAACGATAAGATCGAGTACCTGGTCGGCTGCATCGCCGAGCTCTCTGAGAGCGAGGAGAACCTGCTACTGCGGCATGGCGAGAACGACTTCAGTGTGATGTACTCAACACGCAAGAACTGCGCTCAGCTGTGGCTCGGACCAGCTGCGTTCATCAATCATGGTATTGATCTTTTATAGAAGTAAAAAACAAACAAACATGGGAATCTGCATTAATTTACCATTAAAATTTACCATCTGATCCTCATCCAGGTCACAAATATTTCAAGTTTGTGAACCACGCCTTGAAAACATCTGTGAAGACATTTGATCCAGTGTAATTGGTCTTTAAATCCCCTCTATCCTCATAAAGTCTTCTCAGAGTTTAGACGTCCATCAGTTAACAGTTGGAGTGACTGCTTAGAAATGAGATGGCTTACTTTGAGACGACTCCAGAAACTCAACAAAAAACCCTCAATGAGGTGAAGAAGAACCCACAGGAACCAGCTGAGAAGACATGACTGGACATGCAAACATCTCAAGAATCCTTGAACAGGCAGGCTGTCCGTCCATCGTAGAAGAAGAAAAGAACAACCTTGATGGTTTGGTGTAAAAATGGACAATTTAGCTGTATCAGAACAACATCCTAGTGGTGAAGCATGGTGGAAGGAGCGTCATTGGCCACTAGCCTCTGTGAAGACCAATATCTGTTCCAGAACTGTTCAGATATTGTGAAACTGAGATGAAGATCAGATGACATTTCATGGCAAATTAATTCAGAACACTAGATCAGCTGTAGCAGCATGTTTAAATGTTTAAGTTGATTTTAATTGAATTATTTTCTCTTCTTTCTAGATTGTCGGCCAAACTGCAAGGTAGGCTCCTGTCGCCTGTTCTGGATCAGTGGTGAGTAGACTAACTGTAACTATAACGGTTTCTATGTGTCTGCAGTTCGTGTCGACGGGACGGGACACGGCCTGTGTGAAGGTCCTGAGGGACATTGAACCAGGAGAGGAAATCTCCTGTTACTATGGAGACGGCTTCTTCGGGGAAAACAATGAGTTTTGCGAATGCTACACGTGTGAAAGGTGATGAGACCTAATGCTTGAGTTGTGTTGATGGTTTCCAACGCGTGGTGAAGAAAGTTTGTTCATATACCTTATTTTAAAACGATACACTTGACCAAAGTGCCCTCCATCCATCCATCCATCCATCCATCCGCAACCTCTTATCCTGGTTCTTGGTCGTGGGGGGGCGGGGGCAACATCCTGAGCAGAAATGCCAAGTTTTCACGTTTTAACAAAAGAATGTGGTCCAGTTGGGGAGAACTTGGGATTCTTATTTTTCTTTGGAATGGAGCAAAGTCACATTGAGTAAAAAGTCATTAAACTTGCGTTTTAATTGAGTAGTAGGTGCACAAAGTCACTGTCAGAAAAAGATGTCAAGTAGTCTTTGGTCACATAACCAGAGTGATGGCCATTGTTTAACTTAGGACAGATGATTCTTTAATGACCGTTGTTTTGGGCTCTTAAAAGACCCTAGTGATTGAAGAGAAAATGAGAGTGAATCATGGACAGTTTTGGACTGAAGGAACTCTCAGAGGTTAAAAACATCTAAATCTTTAGTTTGAAAATATTGCTGCTTTAAACTGGTGGATACTTATTTAAAGACACATTAAAACCTCCGTTTAAAGTTTATTGAATTATCTAAGGTCTTGTTGAAACATCTGTTGTAGTCATAAAACCTCAGAGGCGTGGTACATCCACTCCAAGGATCAGGGTTCACGGTTCAGGGTTGCCTTTTTATCAGTTTTTGGTTTGGAAATTACTTGAGAAAATTTAGCAGGCTGTTGCTAACACAATGCAGATTTTATAAACTAATTTTTCTGTTTTATTTGCTTGAGCATAAAAACAAAAAATCCAGCTGCAGACCTGATTGAAGTAAAACTTTAAAAAAAAGGGGCAATAAACAGATTGTCATTTGTTTTCCTGGTTGTTGTCGAGCAGACGGGGAACTGGCGCTTTCAAATCCAAAGCTGGACTGCCGGTGGAGGTCCCAGTGATCAACAGCAAATATGGGCTGCGGGAGACGGACAAGCGGCTCAACCGGCTGAAGAAGCTTGGAGAAGGAAACAGGAACTCGGACAGTCACTCTGTTGGCTCGCACACCGACGTCGACTCTCAGGAAATGCCAAAAACACATCAGTGTAAGTGCCGGAGTTCTTGTGTGGTAGTAGCAACTCTCTTCAAGTCTGTTCTATGAAATTAATCAGACCACTGGTAAGACAGAGCAGGTGTTACTGTTCGCAGATGACTGTCTTCTATCAGTTTGACGTCTTCAGAGTTCAATATCACATGATTTTTTTTTTCTTTCTTTTCTGTCTCCAGCTGCCAGAAAAAGAACATCGTCTTCGTCGTCTCCTGGTCTGAAATATAAAAACAGGACTCAAACCAGACAGACTTTGTCAAGAGCCCTTTCTACCTCATGTTCAAAACAAGGTCGCGTAAACAATAACAGGGTACCAAAGAGACTAAAATCCCAATCCAAGCCTTCACATGCTAAAGTCCAGCTGCGGAGTCGTAGGAAGGGGCCGGAGCCTAAGGCATCAGCCAAAGGAGAGACTTGCCAGCTGGGTCTCAGGGACTCGAAGGTGTCGCTGTGTAAAAGCGTCGCTGTCAAGAAGGAGAAGGACGGGCAGGAGGCAGTGCTCAGCCAGCGGGGCTGCCTCACTCGCCACGCTGCCCAGGAAAATGGGGGTCTGGTGGCGGCGCAGAGCTGCGACAGTGGCCACTGCTCCACGTACAGAACTCGCAGGTCCACCAGGACCCTGGTAAAGTCCCAGGAACCAGCAGCTGGTATCAAACTGGAGCCCAGCGCCATGGACGGGTTGAGCCCAGTCCCTGGTGGAGTGGTCATTAAGACCGAGCCCGCCGATATGGACGAGTACCTCCACCATGGAGTCGGACTGGAGCCGGCGCCATTAGAAGCTGGCTACAGCAGAAGAGGCTCGCGCACGAGCTGGAAGAGATCGGCGCGGCTTCGGAAGGAGCGGACGATTAAACGTGAGGGCTCAAACAGCGAGCCGTTTGCGTCTGTGGCTTCTGGCCACTCTGCAAACTTCTCAGACTGCAGCAGCGTCCTGCCGAGCTTCACTGACAGGCACAGGGACTACAATGGTGTTGCCAATGGCAGCAAGGCCCTCCGCAGGGACAAGGCGAAGAGTGGCTACCGCTTGCAGGACAAGGGGAAGAAGAAGCGTCGCATTACGCGGTACGATGCTCAGCTGATCCTGGAAAACAACACGGGCATCCCCAAACTGACACTCCGCCGGCGGAGGGACAGCAGCAGCAGCAAGACCAACGACCCCAATGACCACACAGCCTCCAGCGCTCTCAATGCCGCCTCTTCCAGCAAGATCAGCATCAAGTTCAGCAAGGACCATGACAAGGACAAAGGCAGCTCCTACATCGCCAAGCTCAACAATGGCTTTGCTCCAGTTGTCCACGGCAATGCCACCAAGCTGAAGATCCAGCTGAAGAGGGAGGATGACGCAAGGCGGGTGTCCCAGACCAAGATGGACCAGATGTCCTACAACGGAGACGTGGCTCAGAGTCTGGAGTCCAGGAACGGAGGCCACCGGACGCAGAAGGTCCGGGCCGAAGCTTCATCCGACGACGATGACGATGAAGAAGGGGAGGACGATGACGACTACTTTGACAATGACTTTGAGGATGACTTCATTCCGCTTCCTCCGGCAAAGCGGCTGCGACTCATCGTGGGTAAAGACTCCATAGACATCGATATCTCCTCCAGGAGGAGGGAGGACCAGTCTCTGAGGCTGAACGCCTGAAGACCAGGACCTCCTCTGTAAATATGAATGCCCGCCGATCAACGACACGTTGATGTAAAACCACCATAATTTAAAACAATTCATGAAAATCAATCGGAACGAGGTGCCGTTCACCTAAAACAAGTCTCCGTTCTTCACTGGAGGCCATTGGCATGTTTCAGTTCACAACTTTATTTACACCAGAAACGGAAGTTCAGTCATTTCAGGACTTCAGCCGAAGTGAAGACAGAGACTTTGTTTTACGTCGAACTCTTCCTGTTAGTGAATGCACTTGTTATATTCATCATGGATGTTGTAGAAAGTGTACAGTCCGACTGTCCTCTGTCTCATAGGCAGGTTTTATTCAAACCCATACTTTTTTTTTTTTTTTCGTTTCAGTGTGGATCGTTGGTCTTCAATTTGTCCATCTGGTGCCATGTTCTCATTATGATTTACAAAAAAATCTTGTTTCTAAAACAAGTTCTAAAACCCCAAATCACAAGTTTCCTCATTTAATCACATTGGTTATCGATTAACGGTCAATCAATAGTTAAGTTTGTACATTTGAAAGCTCACTGATGTCAATGAGAAAATAATTTTCCTAAAAATAAGTCACAATTTGTCCATTTACATCTTTGAAAATAATTCAGAACTCTCAAACTTGCCAAAAAGTTTGATCTTAATTTCATAATATGAAAGATATTAAAAGAAAAGTAAAAAAAAAATAACTTTCTGAGCTTCAGTTACAAATTAAAACAAAATCTAAATGACTATAAATTTATATAAACATGACTTAAACCTGTGAATTTTCCAACAGTGAAACTGAAACTTTATTTTATAATTTTTCACATCTGACATTTTTCTGATCAGAAGTGCCCTTTTGTGGGCGGGGCTTACTTGCCAGTCACCTAGCGGGACTCAAATAGAACTCAACCTTTTAGGCGCAATTAAATCAGCTGTCTTTTGTTTTACATCAGGTCTTTGTTTGATTAGAGTATTTTTATTTAAAAGCACAGTGAACGTATTTCTCATTTATTTATTGAATAATGACAACATGGCATTTAAAGACGTTAAACTCATCTAAGCTCACTTTTATTCCACTTTTCTTTCAGAATCACTGTTTAATTTGTACATTTTTTTTAAAAGTAAATGAAGCGTTTCTTCTTCTGTGGTGCTACTTTTGATTTCCTTCCCTCTGATTGGTTCCTGTCCACTGTAGCAGGCGGACGATGGCGGCCTTAAAAAAATATAAACATGCAGCAGTATGCAAAAGTATGGGCACCCCTTTCTTTAAATTGGACTTTGATTTTATTTTTTTCAGTTTATTGGGTTTAGTCATTAATTCTTGTTTAGGTTAAATGAGGAATGAACCGAGCGTGGCGCCATCGTCCCCCTGAAACACCGCCGCAGTCCTTTTTCTCTGTGTGGAGGTAACCGGAACGACCAAGGGATCAACGACACCCAACGTTTGACCCGTTTCCTGTCGACACCGTTCACATCACCAGCAGCCGACAACCACCGTAGCCCCGCCCCCCTTTGTGGGACGTCTCCATCACCAGTCGTAAACTCTTCCAGGTGTTAGCGTCTGAGTCCAGTCGACGGATCTCCAGGTTTCAAGCAGAAAAAGAGGAAAAATAAAGATAAAAAGAAATGTGAATAGATTGCAGACATTCTAGCGTGTTGCGTTGGTAGAGGGAACGTGTAAAGAATTAAAAACGGGCAATGCGTTTATGTCCAAAATGTAAATCATGTGAACATCTTGTACTTATTTAACAGTTTTGAATACTTGAAAATATATAAAGTTTCTTTGTGACTCCTGTTTCCTTAGATTCTTCAGTCCTGCTCTCTGATCAGATGGTTTTATTTTCAGCTGAATCTGCAGTTATTTCCAGTTGTCTGCAGGTGTTCAGAGCCATTTCTGCATCTGGACTTAAAGGGAAATCAAATCAGCTGCCTGAATAATAACAGAACAACTTCAGATCAGACTCTCTAGTCTATCTGCAGTGAGGAAAAGTATTTGATATGCTGCCGATTTAGCAAGTTTTCCCAATTAATGTCGAGGTCTGTAATTTTCATAGTAGGTACATTTCAACTGAGAAATCTAAAAAAAAAAAAAATCCAGAAAAATTTTTTTTTTAAATAAATTTAATTGCATGAAATAAGTATTTTATCACTTACCAACCAGCAACAAGCCTGGGTCTCTCATAGCTGGGCAAACTTATCACCACCATGGGCAAAGCCATGCAAGATCTCACCTTATGGAGTATCAATGATCATGAGAAAGGTGAGGGATGTCCTGAAGAAAGCTACCACAGTCTCAAAGGTTACCATAGTAACACTATGCTCAAGTCAAGTTTGCCAATGACCATCTGAGGCCATGTATTGCCAGATTTTGGGCAACAACCTCCTCCTCCTCAGAGGACAGAAGATGGGTCGTGGCTGGGTCTTTCAGCGTGATAAACTGATGACCTGAAACACACATCCAGGGCAACTAAGGAGTGGCTCTGTAAGAAGCATTTTAAGGTCCTGGAGTGGCCTATCCAGTCTCCAGACCTGAAGCCAACAGAAAATCTGGGAGCTTAAACTAAAAACCTTAAAGACCTGGAGAAGGTCTGTACGGAGTGGCCCAAAATCCCTGCTGGAGTTCAAACTTGGTCCAGAACTACAGGAAACAAAGGTTCCTGTACCAAATATTAACTTCTATTTTTCTACTGTATTAAGTACTTTCTCGCTGCTGCGTATCCAAAATGCTTTTTTTTTTCTCTTAATTTCTTTCCTAAAGTCTGTTACAGGCTCTTTTTGTTTACTTCCTTTCCCCTTCCTTTTTATGAAACTAACTAACTAACTAACTATTGGACATCTACCACAAAACACAAAGTAAACTTCTACTGCTTCTGTTATTTCGCTCTAAACAGAACTGGTGGCAGAATATCTGAGCACAGTGACTGATGAGAAACTGAGAAAGACTTCGACCATATACAGACTCAGTGACCACAGCTTAGCCATAGAGACAGACTGACCTGCTGCCCAGAGAGGACAGGTCGTGTCAGTTCTGTCTACACAGACAAGTGGAGACAGAGACACACTTGCTGATGCACTGAAGCAAATATGAACACATCAGAGCCGAGTTCCTCTCCAAAAAAAAAAACAAAATAAACAAAAAGTCACTGACTTCGATTCTCAGCCTGATCAAACTAAAATGCAACACATCCTTGGAGAAAACAAAGTCATCAGTTTAGTAGCAGCTAAATACGTCAGATTATGTCACAGCCTGAGGTACAACCATCACAACAACCATCATAACACCTGACACACCTGTCCATATTTTCCTTATAACTCACAATCTGCACTTTTCTTTTTTTCCATTTTGTTCCACTCCCTTAATTAATTAATACATTACTATCTGAAGTACCTAATCCAATGTATATCAGATCAGATCCAAATTACTTTATTAATCCCTGGGGGGAAATTCTTTACACACACCAACACACAAACACATATATATATCTGTGTGTGTGTATGTATATATGTATGTATATATATATATATATGGTGTTTTTTTCTTTTCTCTTTCTTGGTTTTATGCTTTATTCATTTTATTTGTTGCTGTTTTTTTCCCATACTTTCATGACTTAGTTTATTATCATACCTGATTTGTTAATATGTTAAGGCTTTGGCAATATTGTTGATCTACAGTCAGGCCAATAAAGCTGATTGAAACTGACTACAGAAGATAGACAACATTGATTCTATTAAGTGATTCAGGACAATCTGAGACTGAGATCAGATAGACAGGGTGACGATGCTCAGCGGACAATAAGACTCCCCCCAGCAGCCTAAGCCTATAGCAGCATAACTAGGAGGTGGTCTAAGAGACTATAGAGTTAAAGTTTATCTTCAGATTTCTTCTCTTTTCTTTCATTTGTTTGTATGTGTGGCTTTTTGATGTTCAGTCAGAGACGTCAGTGAAACACTGGAAGAGTGACGTCATAGTCATAATGTCACCATCTCCAAGCTCCATGCAGCTGCAGAATGATTGACAGGCGCTGACATCATGACGATGACACACCGTGACGGCCAACGACAGGACAGATGAGCTTTCAGTGAGAAAAATGTCCGAAGAACGATTTTTATAAAGTTCAGAAAGTCAGAAAAAAAGGAGTTAAAACAAATATAATTCAAAAAATGCTTAAGAGGTTTAAGGTCATCAATAAATAATCAGGTTTTTAATGTCTGATCAATGATCAATATCAACCTCATAAAGATGTTTTACACAACTTTAAAAATAATTTGAAAAAAGTTGTTTCTTTGCAAGTTGATGAGTTTTAAACTTATTTTTTTACTTTTACATTTTTAAAGTGATGTATTAATAAACTCATGATTCTGAGATTTGATTGACAGCACACCTGTCGATGTATTCAAGACCTCAAACACAATCATAAGAAATCAGCCAAGGTATTAGTTAGAGAACAAGGGACCTCCACCAGTCTGGTTCTGGGCTCCAGGTTCCAACCAGACGTGGACCCACATGAACTGGACCAAGATGTGTACCCGTGTGGACTGAGACCAGACCTGAACCCACGTGAACTGAAAGAGAACTCAGTCAGGAAGTTCAGGCTTGGATACTATGTGTCTCCAGATGGTCAATGACCATAAACAGACCACCAGATTAGTTTCAGAGTGTATTCAGGACCATAGAGTCCAGGTTCTGGAGTCCTGATCTCAGTCCTGTAGAACTTTAGATGTGCTCAGATGTGAAAACTGATGTGACTCAGTTCCAGCAGTTTGTCAGGATGAATGGACCAAAACTCCAGAAAGCCTTGACAGAAAGTTCTGGAAAGGAAAACAGGAGAGGAGACAACCATGGCAAATCCAGGAGATGGTGGAACCTTCTGGAACTATTTAGCTCTAATCATTCTGTTTTTTTAGCAAACATAAATCATTTAGGGAATCCTATCTGAGCGGAAACATGAAAAGTTTAAGCTGATTTAATTCCAGACGATGAGAGATAAAAGTTTATTTGTATTTTTATTCAATTTTTTTCAGCTTTGGCTCTGCGAGGGTTAACCCCGTAGTTCCCCTGTAGACCGCAGGGTGTCGCTGAAGCCCCGCCTCCTCTGGTCTCTGGTCTACAGGTCTCGGGTCTTTTCGGTGGACCGTCTCTGGACTCTGATCAGTGCCAGTCTGGTCGTCGTGGTGTTCGTGTCCTCCACCTGGACCTCCGTGGACCTCCATCAGACCTCCTCTTCTATTCAGATTCAGGCGCAAACAGGTGAGCAAAAAATTCGAAACTGCTACTGACTTCTGGACCGAACCGCAGGAGCGCGTGGCCGCGCGGGTGATCGGGTTCAGATCGATCACTGATTTAAAACTAAGATAAAACCAAAAAAAAAAAAGAATAACAACAACAACAACAAAAACAGAAATCAGAGAAGAAAAAAACTAAACAAACAAACACTTTTCTGGAGCGAATCTGGTTGAAACAGAAACTGGAACTGATCTGGAGTCGTACACGGACTGCACTGGATCCTGGTTCTGATCTAAAACCAGGGTCAGGAAAATAGAATAAAATAAATAAGTATGAAATGAGATTCGAAGATGTGAGTTTAGTCTGACGTTTTAGTGGTTTAAACGTTTTAAAGCAGATGAAGAAGTTTAGCTCTGAGCTGATCAGCAGGGCTTCTTCCAGGAGTCTGGGGGCCCCGGGGCCGCTTTCTGTCAGGGGCTCCTGATGTCTAAACTACAGAGATTTTCTTTATCTTATTTTATCTGGGTTTATTTTATCTGGTATTCAGTGTATCAGCTTTGTATTTATAAAAGAAAATAAAGCTTTTGATTTTCAAAAAAATGTATGAGAAACATTACGACTTTAGAAATTTCTGAAAAATTCAGAAAATCTGATTTCATAAAATATATGTATGTATATATATATATATATATATAACTTTTATAAATTCATCCCTGAATGGGAAAAAACCCATCGTGGTTCAGAATACCTGGTTTGATAGATTAGAATTTATAAAATGCAAGTATTAACTTGAAATGTCTCAGGAAAATTTCAGAAAATCTGACGCTTTTTTAAGTAAAAAAATATTCATTTATTATAAATTATGTTTATAATTTACTTGATAAATTTGCAGGAGAAAAGGTCAGAATTTATTTTAACTCTAAAGTGATTACCTCATAACATAACATGAGATATGATAAGTCTTTTTATCACAGAGAAATTCACAATTTACAGCAGTGTTAACTAAACAAAAAAAAAACAGGATTAGAAAAAAAAGTATATATATATATGTATAAATATCTATCTATCTATCTATCTATCTATCTATCTATCTATCTATCTATATATATATCTATCTATATATATATATATATATATATATATGTATGTATATAGATA
>JBAMYA010000018.1:1145018-1177607 GCA_037176975.1 Arrhamphus sclerolepis
TATATATTGTGTGTGTGTGTGTGTGTGTGTGTGTATACACACATATATATAGACATCCCTCCATCCATCCACACACACACATACAACTGGAGGGTCGCTGGCTCAATCCCTGGCTGGTACCAATGATGTGGGTGGGCGGAGTGCTGAACAAGTGTTTAATAAATCTGTGGAGGAACACTGATGCCTAAATAAATACCATGTGTTGAGACAAAGTGCTGTACATGAGGAATATGATTAAAGCATAAAAACAAAATAAACTATGAAATACAACTAAAACAGGAATAAATAGACTAAAAGGCAAAACAATAAAACAAATCATATTAAATCAATGTCTCATTCTGGGTCAAAAGCCAGTTTTTAAAAATGGACAAAGAAGGGTGTAATGTGTAAGATGAATGTGTTGAATTCCGGCTTATTTAAGATCTGTATGACCCCTCAGGTGTCTCCATGGCTAATCATCCGAATCCATCCCATGTCCACTTTTACCATGTACAACATACGCTGTCCATCTGTTGTGATGAAGGACTCACTGTAATTAAAATAAGTAGTAAAGTAGGTAGACTACACTCTAATGATGTCTGCATGTTTGTCTACAGGTCCATGATGCTCTCTGCTGGCTGACCGTTTCATCATGTCCACCACAGACTCAGACTGCTCCATTGACTGGCTCGCCAGTGATGAAGACGTTTGCAACAGCCCGAAGAGATCAAGTCCTCAGCTGACCGAAGAGATACCTGTACCATCATCATCATCAGCAGCAGCAGCATCAGCCATGTGTTGCAGTGAATCCTCCACTACCTGCTCCCAGAGTGGAGCCCAGAGGAAGAGGAGAGTCCTCTGCACGGATGGAAGCCAGTGTTGGGCCGGTTTTGTCTCCACGGTTAGTCCAGTTCAGGATTCAGATGGCATTTTTCCTCAGCAGATACTCCACGTGGAGGGTTGTCCAGCCAGGAAGAGGACATGTGGTGACGGTTCAGACGCTCAGACGGACACTGAAAACAAACTGTTCTCTCAGAAGGTGAGTTTTCTCTAGAGAAGGTGGAGTCATCGTCATCATGAAAATGTTTTCAGTTAGTGAAACTTCTGGGCCCGCAGGGAGGCCAGTTCAGACCAGGTCCAGGATTTTCTGAAGGATGTGTTGTCTTGCTGAAGGATGCAACACCTTCCCTGAAAAAGGCTTTGGGGCACATTCATGGCACAGATTTGTGTGTTTAACACAGCATACACAAGCACACTTTTGTTGAAAACCTTGACTTCAGTAGAATTGCCCGTTTTTGTTGTTGTAAAATGTGATTTTTTTCTTTACATGAAATTACAGCTTTGTGTCATAAAAATCTATTTTTTATATTGAAATATGGTAACTTTGTTTTGAAATTCTTGTAAAAAAAATAAAAAAAAATAGTCAAAATTCACAAAATAAACCTTTTTGATGTCAAGCCCCAACTCGCCAAATCTGGACTTTTTAATGTAATATCACTTTTGGAAAAAAGTATAAACTTTTCCAAACTTTTTGACAAAAAGCTGTGACTTTATTTCCCAAAGGCACAAAGTTTTAATGTAAAATTGCAAATTTTGCAGTGTCATAACTTTGTTGATAATGGTTTAACGTTTGTTTTTAAATGTCAAATCTCACAAAATCAGGACTTTTTGACATCAAATATCAACTTTGTTGTCATGAAATTGTGACTTTTGTAGAATTTCTGTTTTTTGTTGTAAAATCATGACTTTTTATTGCAGGATATCTCAACTTTTGCAAAAAGTTATGGCTTTATTTTATAACAAATTTTTGTCATAATTGACATATTGTTTTTGCTGTAGTTTTTGACATAACGTTTTACGTTCTAAAATCCCCAAAACATAAATTTTTGTGATAGAATTTAAAATTTCTTTGACATCAAATCCCAATTTTGTGTCATAAAAAAAACTAAACAAAAACAATGTGCCTTTTGGACCAAAAAAAGAGAGATTTTTTTGTTGTTAAATGCAACATTTGTAAAATTGATGTTTCTTTTAATGTAAAGATAACAAATCTTTGTCCGTATTTCACACTTTTCTCTTCGGAGCGCTGATGCGTTAAACCTGAACTCTGTTCTCTATCGCTGCAGTGCCTGCAGCTGCAGTGTTACGTCCCGCCGCTGGCGTCCATCCTGAGAGGCCTGAGGTCTGGAAGGTACTCTGAACGTGAGTTTCTAATCCGATCTCCTGTTACGGAGCAAATGACTCACCGGGACACTCATGTCTCAGAGGCTTTGTCCAGTTCTTGTTATACAGTCTGGGTTCTAAACTGATTTGTTGTACACGAAATGGATCTTTATTGGAATGTTGGAAGCAGCGTGTTGCGGCTCCATTTGGTGTTTGTTTTCTAAAAAAAAAAAAAATCATGTGCACGGGTCATTAGGAGTCGGTTTGAAGTTTCAAAGCTTCTGATGCTGAAATACCTGAAACTGAACCTCCAGAACAAAAAGAGTCAGAGATGAGAGACTGGAAGGTTCCGGATCATTTAGCCTTTCAAACTGGAACAGCTTCAGAGATGAAAGACCACATCCGTGATTCAAGATTCTTTATCGTCACATTCCATGTAACAACGAACATCATCACTGGTGATGGAATTTTTGTTCTTGGAGCTTGAACTTTGCAGAAAAAAAGAAAAGAAAAAGAAAGCAAAAACTGTATATAACTATATACAATGAAAATAAAAATAATTAACAGTAAAATATGGTTAAAAAATTGTAATAAGAAGACAAAATATATAAATAAGATAAGATCTAGAGGCAACTCTGCATTGTGTCCTCCTCCCTGAAGTCTCCTAAAGTCAATGATCAGCTCTTTGGTGTTGCTGACGTTATGCAGGAGGATGTTGGTCTCGCACCATGAAGTTAGCGTTCCGACTTCCTCCTTGTAGGCTGCCTCATCACGGTTGGAGATGCAGCCGATGGTGGCAGTGTCGTCCGCAAACTTAGTGGTAGTAACAGAGCTGTGCATGGAGGAACAGCTGTAAGTGTCCTGGGAGAAAAGGAGGGGGCTGAGGACACAACCCTGAGGAACCCCAGTGTTCAGAGTCCATGTGGAGGAAATGATGTTGACGATCTGCACAGACTGTGGTCTGTTTGATAGGAAGTACAGAATCCAGCTGCAGAGTGATGGACAGATGTGCAGCTCCCCTCATGGTAGAATGCAGTTAAAGGCTGAACTGAAGTTCATGAACTGGATTCACACGTAACTGTTCCTCTGGTCCAGGTGGGAGAGGGTGAATGCCAGAGGTGGCAGAGATGATGTGATGTGAGCCTTGACTAACCTTTTAGAGCGTTTCATGATGGCGGAGGTGAGAGTAATGGAGCGATAGTCATTTAAACAGCTCACGAAAGATTAAAAATGTCTGAGAAGACATCTGCCAGCATGTCAGCACATTTTGAGAACCCTGCCAGGGATATTATCTGGACTGAGGGCTTTCTGTACTTCACCTCTTTAAAGGTTTAAAACACATCAGATGTGGACAGTCACTGCTGCGTTCAGAATACAAAACAGCACAATAACAATGAGCAGCTGAAACACATTTAGAGGTATTTAATCAGCACTGATCTTTCAAAATAAAAGCCTTCAGATGGCAGTTTTTATTGTGAAGTGGTTGAAAGGATGACATTTGGAGCTTTAATTCCATTATTCATGTCTTTTTTTAAGCAGATCCAGATAAATACAGTCAGGCTGATGGCTGTGGATGGCTACAGGGTTTTCTAGCACCTCTGAACTTTGTCATCAATTTCACATAAAACTATAGAGTTAAACCATAAGTTGAAGTTTCCTGAAAAATCAGAGGATCTTCGGAGTTTAACGCTGCTGTATGATGAAGAGCCACCTTTTTTGTCCTCTCCTCAAACTTTCTGACCACATTTCTCTCTTTACTCTTACAGGTCTCAGCAGTTTCCAGGAGAGCGTTGCGATGGACCGCATCCAAAGGATCATGGGGGTCCTCCAGAATCCACACATGGGGTAAATGTCTGAGAAACCCTTCAGACTCCATACAGAGCAGTCAGAACACTCCTGTAGAAAATTAAAAGAACTACACAAACCTCCTGCTTTCTGAGTGCTTCAAAGGCACTCAGAAACCTCCAACTTGGAGGTTTCTGAGTGCCTTTGAAGCTTTTTTTCTTTTTCATCTGCATGACTAACTGAGGTGAGATGGGTATGTTTGCCGATTTTTGGATTAACCAGGACTGGCTGGTGTCGGTCCTTACAAATATTCAATTCAGTTCAGTTTATTATTGATATAGCCTTGGTTTACATCAAAGTTGTCTCTAACACCAATAACATCTATAACACCAGTAATATCAATAGCACCAATATCATCATCAAAAACACATTATGTCATCAATAACATCATCAATAACATCATCAATAACGTTTAATTCCATTTATTTATATAGCATTTACAACAAAGTCATCTTTAGTTCTTCTGAGAAACCCAGCTCATGACCCCCAAGCACATGACAAAGCAAGTGGCAAGAAAAAACTCTCTCTTGGGAAGAAATCTGGACCAGGACCTGGATCAGTTATAGCTGATAACCAGCTGGGTAAAGGAAGACAGGAGGAGGGAGACAGGAAAGAGAGGATGAAGGACAGAGAGAGGAGAGGGACACAAATATACGTGGTATGTGGTGGTTGGAGGGTTGGACTGCAGGTCTGTCATGAATGTACCTGTAAATATGTTTAATTCTGCAGCAAAGTTGATACTTTTAACATGGAGACCAATGGGGATTTGCTCTGTTTTGGAGCCAGCACCTAGTGGTTAGTGAAGCAACTGCAACAAAACATACTTCCTGGTTGAGCTTCAAACTGGAAGTGGGATGGTTGCTGCTTGGTCCTGACATTAAGGGGCCTTGTTAGACCCTGAAATGTAACAATGACCCAAAATGTTATAAAATAAATGTAATAAAACCCAAAATGTAATAATTGGTCAATAATATAACAAGTTGTTGAACCTAAAATGCCAAAATGTTACAATGTTACTTTGGTTACTACAGTTACTGCATTATGGGCCAGGGAAAGTATTTTTCTCCAAATAGTGTAGTAAATAGTAATAATTTTATTACAGCATAGAGTGAGTCAATGATTTATGGATATATGTATGTATGTACATATCTATCTATCTATCTATCTAGATAGATAGATAGATAGATAGATAGATATGTGTGTGTGAAGAGGTACTGCTAAAAAAAGAGTTTAAGCCATAAACCATTAAACTATGTTTTTACATGTGAAACTGTTTCCAGTCCGACCACACATGAAGCTGCTGTGTAGGTAGTGTCCAGTCTCAGTGTCCACGTGTGCAGCGCTGAGGTGAGACTAGAACCAACTGGATGGTTCTGTCGGCTCGTTTTGGACATTCATGATGATTTAAAACCTGAACGTCAGCTCAGAAATTTCCAGTCAGACAGATTCAGTAAACCTGCTGCTGCTGCTCATTTGTGTGCCACTGATGCCAACCACACACTTAAAAGATTAAAGACTCAAACCCAGTTACCTTATCAGGTAAAATTATATAAAGGGGTACCTCATAAATGAAAATTAAAATAGTCATGTCATTGAGAACTAGACAATTGTGCGACCGTTTCATGATCTGAACGTGGACAACCAGAAACAGGTTTGCTGAAGCTCTCACTGTTGTTTTATCATTGTCCCTCTCGTACACCTGTACCAATACAAATTTTTTAATTAATTCTTTCATTTTCTTTTTATTATTACTTCCATTGTTAAGATAACTGAAAGATTTTAAGGTTTTGTGACTAAGTAGAGAGATGTGTCAAAGCAAGTGTCAAAGGAGGCGTCTTAGACCTGTGAGCAGCAGGTCCTCGTTTCAGCTTTAGTTGGACATTTGGACAGGTTTGTTCAGAGTGGATGTAAAGTATTATTAACTTCCAGTCCTGCTTGTTCCGCCCTCTTCACAACTTTTAGCGCCGTGCAATACGAAGAAAAAATAGGCTTCAAAAAAATCACTATGGAAAAACGTTTGGGTGACATAACAGAGGGTTGGTCCAGTTCTTCATGTACAGTCTGTGGATGTAGCTGCATGTCTCACTCCAGCTGATTTATATGTTGATTTTGTCCTGGCCAGCAGGGGGCGTAGCTGCCTGTGAGCAGCATCTTCATGAATGTGATCTTAGGAGTCATTTAGCTTGAAAAGGGGAAGGAAGTGTGCGAGTAGACCATTACCAGGTAGCTCAGCGTCTCCTGTAAGATCCAACATTAAAAAATAATTAAAAAAAATAAAATTAAAAAAAACACTGAGAAATGATCTCCAGATGAACCTGGATGTTTTTTTTCACAAACAAACTGGGACCATTAAACCCATGAAATTCTTTCTGCGTCTGGCTTTGCCGGAGTGATGTTTCTGTCTCTCAGGTGAACGCTGTGACGTCAGCTGCTGTCACTGTGGAGGGGGCGGGGCCTCCTGCAGAGGTCTATCTATAACCTGTGACTGAACATGTGCCTGAGTATGAAGCTGTGCTGTGATTGGCCGGCCACTCGCCCTCCTGCAGCCTTTTATTTACCCAGTCTTTGTTCCTCTTCATGTCACCCACCAATCAGACGACAGCCGGGGCTTTGTAAGGATTACGTAACGAGACATTGCTGAGCCATCTGAGCTGCTGGACTGCTCGTCCCTGGATCATTAATCTGCTGTAAAAGTGTCACACGGTCTGACGAAACCAATGGCTCCTGCAGCAGGAGCAGGCCTTCAAACCTCCTCTGCTCTGTTCACTGACAGAAACTGAAACAGGAGGGCCTTAAACATGCTGTAATTTAATGTTTTTATTTAAAAAAAACAAAGTGAGATAGCTGGTTTCCTTCTGGTATTCAGAGAAAACTTACCAAAGGTGTGTTTGAGTTAAACCAGGATTAGTTATAAAACTGTGATAATCATCAACATGATGACCGTCATGGCAGAGACAAGAAAGAGACTCAAGAAAGCAATGACGGTTATATAATATACTACATTCATATATTTTACTAGTTCTCCATGTACTAATGTGACAAAACTACAGCAGATCTACTTATGATACCACCATGTTTTTAAATGAGAAAAAAAGATTATTTTTCAAAATACTGCATGCAGGTTTTTTTGTTTGAATTATGACAACGTGGGATTTGTCAATGATTAGCAGCATATTTTTATGCATTATTTTTTTGTGCAGTATACTCATACCACTTTACAAAGTCCGCTTTTCATAAGGTAGAAAAACATTTACGTTGAGATTATTTCCAACTTTTTTAGGTTTGATTTTGGAACCATCATCAGTCCTAATCAAATTCAGATTTTAACCCTTTATATGCCACATTTCTGTCGTTAAAAAAAGGGAAAATATTAACTCTTTTCAATAAACTACAAACTAAGTAACTTATTTTTATGTGTTGAATTATTGCAGCCTGAGATATGTCACACTTCTCATGGTTAAAGCTTAAGGAACGTAGTGGATTTTTTTTGTCTATAAGCCAAATGTAGTCAAAATGCTGCCATCTAATGGAGACTGGCTTGAAGAAAGAAAAAAAAAAGTTAATTCCAAGGCAAAAGCCCAGATTGACACCAAGATATAATGAGATGAATGCAAATATTAAGTTTTAATGGAAATTTGAATGGGATGCAAAGGCATATTTTTTGTACTTAACAGTATGAGAATAGTTCTTATTCGTAGACGGTGTTTTTTAGACTATGTAAGAGAACACAGGACTGGTCTGATTTTTGTTTGAATTTTTTTAAGGAAATCCATTATAGGAAGGTAGTACTGTGTAGGTTTTGGTAGCGTATCACATTATGGTAAATGGCCCGCACTTATATAGCGCTTTACAACTATTTTCTACAGCCAAAGCGCTTTACATTGTAAGCATTCACCCATTCACACACAATACAATTGACAATACAACTTATCCACATAGGTTTGCTAGTATCACACAGAAGATGTGTAGCTTTGCTAGTACACTTTTTCTGTGAAGGTTTACCATCACGTTGGTCAGGCAGTGCAACAGTGTATTCAACAACACGCAGTCTCCTGCTTGTATCGACTTTATGTTGAATGTTTTTACATATAAAAGACTGCATAGACATCTAACCAATCACCATTGTGGCCATTCTTCTAACTTTAACTATGCAGAGCTTTAGGGTAATTGTAACACCTTAGTTTGTTTCTTCAAGTCTGAAATTTTTTAAAAATCCAACCTCACCAAAATTCATCATTTCAAATTACACTTCCATGCCCATACGGGAGCCCACAAAATATAAATGCCTGTCCTTCTGACAGCATGTCTGTACACAACCTTAAATCTTAATAAAAAAAAAAAAATGGTAACACAGTAAAACTCTCTTGTTGCAGGGAAAGCTTCCTCAGCATTATTCTGAAGATCGAGGAAATGCTTCAGCATTGGTTCCCTCATATCAAACCGAAGGTGATGCAGGCGGACGATGGCACACCAGCCAAGAAGCGGAAGGTAAATGATTGGACCTTCTGTTCTGAGGAGTTGAGCTCAGTGTTTTTGGACAAAATGAGAAACAAAACCCACTGTTCACATGTTGACTTTGCAGCAGCGTCCCACCAGCTCCTCCCATCCTCCGTCAGCCTCGTACTGCCCCACCCAACTCAACTGGCTCCACCCATCGACCACCTGCTCCCTGAGGCTTCCAGGAACCAGACTCAGCAACGTGGCCCCCTGTCTGGATGTAACGCAGGACAACGTTGTCTCCTCCAGCACCGACCTCCACCCTCCGCCCCCCAGCCCGCACTGTGGACCCCCACCCTTCAAGATCAGCTCGCCTTTCCTGGAGCGACTCCTGCGGGCAAAGGAGAGCATCATCACTACCAGGTCGGCGGCGGAAGGAGGTGTGGCGTCGTAGCCTTGATGTGCGGACTGATTGGGGATGAAAAGTTTCCAAATGCCTTAAAAAGCAGAACTGGGTTTGTTTTTAAAAATTTGCAGAATAGCCGGTGGAAATTCATTTATGAGTCTTCAGGTAGATATTCTGATGACGGTGGACTTCCTGTTGAGTTTTCATCAGCAGTTTGAAGAGAGTTAACTGACTCCAGTTCTGCTGTCATCATGGAACTAGCTGGTTTTGAACCGGATTAATTTTGACTGTTTACCTTATTTGATATTTTATGGGTTTGAGATGGGGGATGGAAACATCCGTCTGGCGAATCTTCCCACCAGACGAATATCAGAACATCAAGCTTCACCTTTCTGGGTCGTACCTGGTCTCACTCCAGAGTCCAAAAGTCTCTTACAGCGACTTCAACACTGCGTGTAAACGTGTTTGAAAATAAACGGTACCTGATTCAAGCCAAACACCACGCTGGAATGGTCAACAATTTTTGCTGTATCCTGATGGATTTGATGGTCTGAACAACCAAAGAACACAGCTTGAGCTATTGGGTTAGCCAGTTTATGGATCAACCCTGCCCTTTGATAGATTGGTAATTTGATCAGAATGAATGTAAGGTAACTGTCAGTATCTTACGTTAGCATAAGTAGATGTTGCTGAGACCAGCAGACAAGCATTCGTTATTACCAAACAGCAACCATTCCTACTTCTGGGTTGAAGCTCATCCAGGAAGTAGGTTTTATTGCAGTTCCTCGACTGGCCACTAGGTGCTGGCTCAAAACCAAACAAACCAAATCTCTGTTGACCTCCATGTTAAAAGTGCCAACTTTGCAGCAGAATTAAACATATTTACAGACTGGTACAAAAATCATTTTATCCATTTGTGGTTAAATATTGCATCAATGTCATATCAAATGAATTTATATTAAGCAATAAAGCTGACCAATAAGATGCTATGGTGTCAGTTGACGTGCTTGACTGACAGCTAGCTGTTGGCTCTGCCACATGACGCTGCGCCTTTTGAGGAAAAATGGGCTTCAAAGGCTCTGTTCAAATCTATGGGTCATGTGACAGGATAGCTTGTCCGCTAAAAACAGTCAATGGTTACGAATGCTGCCATGTCTAACGTCGGTAAGCGCGCCATCATCACTTGCAGCTCTGAAAACAATTTGGAAAGCGAATACAAAAGGAGCGCACGCCAACTGAGTTAGAAAATGTACAAGTGTCTTCAACATGACTGATGCTTTGCAGGTTTGCTGTGACTGAACGCATCGTACCTTAACTTTGAGTGTTGCACTGGTGATAAATTCCATCCCATTATCATCATCAGAATGACAGTTTTTGTACCAATTTTTTTTTCCATTTCAAAGAGACCACAGATTATTTATGCAGCATTTATTGTCTTTTTTTTGTATGCTTTGGGAAACTCGCCATTGGCCATGAAAACAATAAATATGGATATAATGCAAAACATTTTCCTAACGAAGCATTTTACACAATGTACAATATTCTGTTCCTTCCTCTGCTGCTTGATTATATTCTATACACATTTTCAAACAAATAAACTTCCATGCAAAAACCCTGAAAATGGGATGTGCAGTAAAGGAAGAAGAAAAAAAAACAAAAACAACTGAACTAAAGCACTTCTCGTGTGGATTTTCATGTGGTTAAAAACTGCTAATAAACCACAAAGAGAAATGAAGATTTGTGCTGTCTGAAAGGACATAAAATAACATAAAAAGTGGTCAGTAGTCCGTGTCGGAGCCCTCGGCGTTGTCCACGTTCCTGGACAGCATGTAGTTATCCATGTCGATGGAGCGGCAGTTGTTGATGGCATAGCGCAGCCTCTCGGCCATGACAGCCTGGCTGGAATAAGGAGGCAGACGCAGCTGGAAGAAGCAGGTCTGAGACGTGGGCAGGCTATCGTACGGCTGAAAACACAAACACAAACTCATTAGATTGGTTTAATATTAGTATATGAGTATATATCTGCCTCAAACGTCTTTCAGCAGTTCATGACAGATTTAGAGCCACTTCTGAGCACATGGGGCAGCAAATTTGGACTTCGCCAATCACAGAGGGTTTTATACAGCCTGTGGCCAGACCCTGCTGTAACGGTGTATTCTCATGGAGTATTGTTGTGCTGACTAGCTAACTGCTAGGATCTGTGCTTTAATTTTATTTTTATTTTTTTACTTTCCTGTAATGCTACGTCTGATCATAAATGAATACGAGTTGCTATAGACCAGCCTCCTATGATTTAATTGACTAGAGAGTTCTGACTAGCTGCAACATGATTGGCTGACGTACGTCTAGACACGACAAAAGTTGAGCTCATCTTAAGTTTCGCCAGATGACACAGACCTTCTGCAATGCACGGAGGCCTACAGTACATCAGCAACAGACAACCTGGCTCTCATTCAACTCTATGGAGATGGACACAGATGCTGCACGCAACGTGTACGTGTGAATGCAGCATAAAGCGCGCCGCCACTGGACTCTAGCGGTGGAGATGCGTTCTCTGGTGTGACGAATCATACATCTGATGGACAAGTCTGGGTTTGGCGATTGTCAGGACAACGGTACTTGTCTGACTGTATTGTGCTAAGTATAAGGTTTGGTGGAGGGGGGATTATGGTGTGGGGTTGTTGACTGGTCTGCACAGAGTCCGGACCTCAACCCGACAGAACACCTCTGGGATGAATTAGAGCAGAGATTGAGAACCAGGCCTTCTCGTCCAACGTCAGTGTGTGACCTCACAAACGCACTTCTGGAAGAATGGTCAAAAATTCCCATAAACACAGTCCTAAACCTTGTGGACAGGCTTCCCAGAAGAGTTGAAGCTGTTATAGCTGCAAAGGGTGGACTCACGTCATATTGAACCCTATGGATTAAGAATGGGATGTCACTTCAATTCATACATGATTCAAGGCAGGTGAGCAAATACTTCTGGTAATGTAGTGTATCTGTAAGTAGAGACAGACCCAACTGGAATGGTTAAAAACTTGATACTCGGGTGATGTCTGTCTGATAAAATTTGGAAAGACCTTGAGACCCGGTCCCAGTGTTTTGAAGGAAGCTACGGACTCCACCACAACACACATCCACAATTCATTTTGGCAAAGGATGACGTCACCCCATTCAAAGTCTATGAAGACGACAGATGCAACACATACGTGTGAATCTGCCATTAGACTCAACAAAGTGTGCCTCTATTGGCACAAATTGGAAAGACGTGCTGGACCGTCCTCGCTCATTAGGCCAGCAGGGGGATCTTTTCTTCAATAGAAGTGATTAGAAGTGACATTGCCACACAGAGACCTTAAGAAATCAAAATATACCACTGACTGTATTAAATAAGCAGTACAGAACATCATTTAAGGCTTATAAATATTAAATACATCTCTTAATGTACATCAAATAAGTTATATTTCAGTAAATATTTGATCTAACAGTCTCATCAGTTGTGTAGTGTGAACACCACAATGACTTCAAGACAGCGGGTGGTGTCGTCTCCTGCAGCTGCTGTTACTCACCCTGTCCACCTTCATGATCTGGAACCTCTGCGAGATGTCAGCCGTGTTGGCAGGCAGCCTTGAGCGTCCAGAGACGAAGCGCATGAAGAGGACTCGCTCCTCGTTGGAGAACTCCTCCAGCGTCTGCCAGAACCACTGCACCAGGGAATGCTGCTCATCCACCTCCCGGTAGCGCACTACCTTCTTCAGCACATCGCAGCAGATCTCGGGCATTCCACACACCATCTGCTCCAGCTGCCGGGCTGTCAGCAGCGACAGCAGTGGCACCGGCACGATCCACGACATGCCTTCGCGCACCGCTGCCACCTGATGGGGGAACACCGGCGGGGAAAAACAGTCAGGTGTTTAATTAGATGAGTTGATCGTCAGCTGACATGTAGACAGTTAATCAGTTCAAGGATGTTTCTCATGCTGTCAGGTTGGGCTGAGGGATATGACCTCAAATCAATGTCACAATTAATTGAACAAGTTACCTCCATTACATTTAATGAGCAATTAGTTTAACTACATATGGTAATTTAATGAATAATTCACAGAAGAGAAATGATTGAAATAAATGACATGAGAAAGATTAACTGCCCAGGCCTACTGTAGGATCAAGAGCTCTAACTGCTACGGTGGCAGTCAAAAGCAATTAGCAAATTCATTCATTCCAGCTCGGTATTGTGGCGATGAAGTTTTAGTTAATAGCATTAATGAATTAATATCAGTATTGGTGAACACTGTACAGTCCCCAAATACCCCTCACCCAATCAGCCAGCCCCACAACTGACAACTGTCCTGCCTACTTAACTTTCACTCAGCCCATCTTTATTTACACATCACATTTAAAACAACCAAGGTAGACCAAAGTAATTAAAAACAAATACAAGCTAAACATGGACTACAGAAATATTAATCAAACAATTAAGTGTCCTTCTCCATCTCTTCTTTTTCTTGTCATTTTTTATTATCTTTGCTTGTGTTTAGGTGTGTGTGTGTGTGAGCTGATGTTGTAAAGTACAAAAAAGAAAAAAAAAGACCTTTTGATACTGCTTTATTCATAAAAAGCAGTTGTTTATATAAAGGGCTTTGGTTCACACAGACAATGTCACTTCTTTATCTGTATTTATACTGAATAAAACCTTAAAGAAGCTCCATAAAGAGGCGTGCAGCAGTGCAGTGTCCTGCCTCGGCGTACCTGTCGGTCGATCTCATGCAGCCGGTACTCGATAGCCCTTTCCACATACTCCTTCCTGTTGGAGAATGTCAGAGGAATGCTGTTTCCTCCAGGGATGATGGGAACCATTTTACCATCCGCACTCTGGCCAACGAAGGAGTCCAGAGGAATCATCTGGGGAAAAACACAAAACAAAAGCGCATCAGATGCAAGAGTCCAGGAAACCCAAAACCCTAAAAAGGTTATGTGTCTTTTCATATATTGTGTGTAAACTTCTGCTTTCAACTGTAGCTCCAGAGCACTGGTGTCAAACTCAACGCCCATGGGCCAAATCCGGCCTTCCACTTCTTTATCTGGCCCGCAAAAGTGTGGAAAGACAGTCATGAACTTCTAACTAGAACATTTCTGAGGGAATTTCAACGTGACTGCCCATTGGATTCAGTACTGACATCTAAATGTGGCATAACTGAGGTGGAGAGCAGCTGGTTTATATCAAAAAGTCAAGATTTACCAAATCTCTGCAAAACATTTTATAACAAAAAGTTGCTAATTTTTGTCAAAACTCGTGATTTTTGTAAATTTTACTTTTTTTTTAAATGACAAAAATGTGATTGGGAGAAAGAGTTGGAATTATAGTGATTTTATATCAAAATATTCCAAAAAGTTAAAAAAAATTTCCAACAAAGAAAATGTAATTTTAAATTAAAAAGTAAAAATTCAATTTTGCATTTTTTTTTGAATTTGTGATTTTAAAAGAAAAACAACAAAAACAGTGATTTAATAATGTGAAATTTGAGATCTTATGAACTAACTATTGCAAAGTTTGCAATTTTATGTTAAAATTAGCTTTTTTATAATAAAAAAAGTAATAAAAAAAATTGTGATTTTAGTAAAAAAAATTCTCAATTTTATGATAAAGGTCAAGACTTTTGTAAAATTTGAGATTTTCCTTTTTTATGGAGAAAAAGATTGCTAGATTGTGAAATTTGACATGGAACAAAAACAATATTTTATTTTGTTATTTTAGTTAAAAAAAACAAAAAAACCCTATTATATGACAGAAGTTTTGAGATTTTCTGCCATAAATTCACTTTTTATCAGGCCAGGATTTAGTGGATACAACGGGCCCTTTAACGGTGGGTGTGTTTTACACCCCTGCTCTGGAGGGTCACGGTGAGGCGCAGCTGCAACTTGTGTCCTCCATCTAAACATCCAGTCTGGTGGTCCGGCCGGACCACCGACAGCCGTGACCATCCCACCTCGTGGAAATTCTCCTCGGTGATGCCGCTGTCTTCAATGTGAAGAATGCTTTTCAGCGTCTGCACGTAGAGGAGGTCCACCTCCTCCAGGTCCTCCAGCATCAGTGGGATGCAGCACAGCTGCTTCCAGACCAGCGGTGCCAGGTGCAGGTCCAGTGGCTTCTTGGTGCGGATGGCCACACCCATCAAAATGCCCAAAAACTTGAACTGGAGCATGTGCTCGTCCAGGCAGGCAGACGGGTTGAAGAGGAACCTGGAGGGATCGGAGGAGGCTTTTACGAGACAAGTTCAAGGGACACAAGGATTATACGGTTGAACTGAGCGCTGAACCTCCCCCCTTACCTGTCTCGGTTGTAGCCCACCTCTGCTGTGGCATTGGGGGAAGGTATGAGCAGGTCCACGACTCCCGTCTCCAGCTCCTATTGAAACACTCGAGCAGTCAAGTGGACAGGAAACACATAAACACTAATAGACAACCACAGATCTGGGAGTACCTGGCACATCTCTGTGATGGTGTCATCAAACACGCCTCCCGCATCATCGGCCCCCTCCCCCACCAGTTTCACCTTCCAGGCCCTGGATGGAAGCCGCAGGTCTGAGGCATTCAGCTTCACCACCTGACGCGCGATCTGCACGAAGATCGGTTTGCATTTCCGCCCACTACAGATGGTTCAATGAGAGAAAATTTTATTGACTCTTATTGCTAATGTTTTGTCCATTTTTCTTCATTTCATCGATGTTTTAGAAAACTCAATCATGGGGAGGTCTGGACTTTGACCAGGTCTTACCCAAACCTTGGCTGTTTTTTTAAAAAATTATTATTACTATTTTTTAGCTATTCTGGTGTAGATTTATGGCTGCGTTTGGGATCACTGTCCTGTCACATGACTCAGTTTCAGTGTGAATATGTTATACTAACATCTTTGGTCACTATATCAATAACTTCTCTCCTGCACTGCCTATTATTTGTGTATTTGTTTTCTATCTGTTTAATAGTTGGACATATTCTACATGCTCAGTGAACCCTGTAGACTGAAATGCATCTCTAGGTGCTTCTCTAAGATCATTTCTGATGTCATTCCCTTTTGGGACTATGTTAACGCACATGAGACTTGCGAACTGCTGTTTTAGAGGTCTGCATCTGCAGATGATCACGTGGCTGCAACTCTTAATTCCTTCAGAATCAAATGGGGAGTACTGCCCATGTTTTCTTGTTTCTTTTTTTTAAATCTTGTTTCATGTTTCTTTCATTTCATGTTTTTCTTTTAGAATCAAATCTTTCACACAGCTTCTGACCAACTCTTATTAATCAGGACTTGGACACCAGATGTACTGCTGCTACTCAACTGACCGCGTTGAGATCCGTTTGACGGTGATCTGGGGACCGTAGTTCTTTCCCTGCACCATTGTCTTCCCAATGGAGCGCACCATGGGCAGCGTGTAGACTCTGGGGGCCAGCAGGGGCCTCAACTGGCCCTGGACGATGCCCCAGGTGCCTGCGTTGTAGTGGGAGGTGCAGCTCTGTACAAACACGAGCACATGTGCCATTACACATCATTACATCATTCTTTTCTGTCACAAAAAAAAACAAAAAAACATCAATGTTGCAGAATTAAGAGTCACTGTGTTTCTAAGTTTTCTCAAAGCTCTCGTCTATTTTTTCACATTGGAATAAATAAAATCATGACAACTGAAAACAAATTCAGAGAATCCACTGGCAGAAATAGAACAACAAGAATCATCAGACTGAGAGTCGTTTTGTTTATGGCTTCATTTGTGTTTGTTTGAGGTGGAGGTTCTGATCCCACCTGGTTGTTGGGGCTCAGGTTGAGGAGCCGCCACGACGAGTACATGAGGTCGGAGAAGTGGTAGAGGAGGCGCAGGCGGGCCCTCACCACCTCCATGCTCACCTCCTTCAGCCCGCTGTACTGGGGCGGCACAGCCACCGGGAGGCCCAGTTGGAGAGGCACCGATGACCCTGACGAGAGGAAGAAGAAGAAGAAATCCAGAATAAGAAGTGAGAAAAAAAAAAAGTATTCAAAAGGTTATTTTGCCAAGGTAATATTTTACTGCAAGAAACTAATTTTAACTTTAAACAGTGTGATTTTACAAAATTTGTGAATTTACAACAAAAAGTGAGTATATGAAAAAGTTGCTATCTCGTAAAAAATGCAAATTTGGAACAATTTTTAAACTTTTTTTTTTAAACAACAAAAGTGACATTTTTCAATCTTAAGACTTCCATATAATTGTGATTTTTCTTATTTTACAACAAAACCCTTTTTTTCATCAAACGAAATTTGGTAATTTCAGAAAAAAGCTAGAAAACTACAAGAAAGTCACAATTTTATGATAAAAATGTTTTTTAAACAAAATTTGAGATTTGATGAAAAAATGTAGTTTGTTGTTTTTTTTAAATAAAAAGTTGTGATTTTATGAAATTTATGATTTCACAACTCAAATTTTTAATTTCAGGACAAAAGACTTCAATGTTTTGCAATTTTCCAACATGAAGTTGTAATTTTATGTTGAAAAGTTGCATTCTTTACAACTTCTTTAAAGTCTGAATGAGTTCATTGCCATGATAATATGGCTGAGCTCCAGAGAGGGCGAGGTTATTCACCCATTTTTACCATGACTTTTGAATTTGAATTTCTTAAAAAAACTGTACAACAAATCCCTGCTAAATTTTACTGCACAACATTCTTGATCAAGCCAGGCATTTAGATGAACTTTGATGAGGTTTTATCCTCAAAACTGTGGACAGAGATATCTGATCCAAAGTCGTGTCCACTCCTGGCTGGAGTGTTTTTTTTCACCAACCAGCAGCCCTGCAGGACCGGTGTGTGTTTGAGAGTCTCACCTGGAGCTCTCGGTGGTACGCTGGGGGCCGTCCACGCTGCGCTGTGGCAGCGACCGGCGGAGATCTGATGGATGTTCTTGCCCTGCAGCGCCGTCACCAGCGTGGGCTCTCGTACGTGGTTGGTGTGGCCAAGACCCAGCTGCATGAGAGAAACCATAAATACACCACGAACTCTCAGCAGTCGTGGTTTAAAGGTAGAACCACTGATGGTACGATTGAGGTGGGACGAGTTTTTGTGAAATTTTAAATAAACTGTTTTAAAAGAGGAGTCAGCTGGTAAATTTTACAGCCCTGACTCACAACACCTCAGCTTTGTCGTTCCTGGCTCTCACATCCAGATGTGGTTTAATTTTAGTCTGAGTTTGAAAGAACTTTTCTGCATAAAAATGAAAAATAACCTATATATAATGTGTGTGTGTGTTCACGTGCGTGACAGCAGGTCACCTGGCCCTCTGAGTTGCTGCCCCAGGTGTAAACTTCTTCAGTGGATGACAGTGCCAGAGTGTGCTCTGCTCCCACCGCCACGTCTGTGATGTGGATCCCTGCCAGCGCCGGCACCTGCTGAGGCCGGTTATGGTTCCGGGCTCGTCCCTCCGGCAGCCCGATCAGCCGATCTTTGGCAGGAGAAAGAAAGAAATTATTGTTCATTATTTAGGACATTTCAACATTAGGCTTAATAGAAACCAATTGGCTTTTAGAACTAAGCCCTCTAGTGGTCATTCTAGGGACTGCACGTTTCTTACAATTATATTTTGTGACAAAAATGTGCTTTAAAAAAATAAATAAATAACACAAAGTTGCTAGAATAAAAAAACAAAGCGGAAATGTCAAACAGTAGGACAAAAGTCAATGCATCATGACCTATTTAAAGTCTGAATGATATCTAACACACGACTAAATTATTAACGAGGTATAAAGCTAAAAAGAGAGCAATCTATAACACTAATTTCAGCCAAACCTCATTCCTTTAAATTATGTTTTCTTCATAGTTTTATGTAAATTTTGTAAATACTGTGTGACACATCGCTGTGTGATGTTGTGATGTATTTGTGTTTAGCGTTACTCAAACTTGCAGCTGATGGAAGTGGAAGAAGTAAGAAGCACCCTTATGTCTTGTGCTGATAACTGTACTAAGAGACTGCTTTCCCTGCTTCATTTGATCCATTAATCTGAATCAGGTGTCTTGTGGCAGGGAAACATCTAAGACATGCAGGATCCTCCAGGCCCTCGAGGACTGGAGGTGGACCCTGAACTAAGCCAACCAGGTTAAAATAAGCCAGTTGATTTAAGGTGGGCGTGTTCCAGCTGGTTATGGTGTCACACAGTTTGAGGAAAACAAGGCTTCAAAAATACTCTTCAGAAAAGCTATGGCCAACATCATGGAGGATTTGTCCAGTTCTCCTTATACAGTTGTTGGGTGTAACTAATGAAGCAGCTGGTGAGTGGAGGCTTGTGTCATGATTTGTCATTAAAAACAAATTTAACCTTTTTGTGGATGCTCACCTTGGCCAAATGTGAAAACTTTGCCATCTTTGGTTAAAGCCACAGAGAACTGAGTACCACAGGCCACTTTCTTGATGTTGATGCCACACAGCACGTCGACCTTCTGTGGAATTCAACACACACCTGCATTACAAAGACAAGCTTCAGCGACTGAAGTTTCAGCTGCTGAGGACTTTCAGTACCTGGGGAGAGGACTTGGCTGTGGAGTTACCCAGACCAAGTTTTCCATAGTCTCCGTCACCAAAAGCCCAAACCATCATTCCATCAGCAGAGACGACTAGAGTGTGGTTCAAGCCACAGGCCACCTGAGGAAGGAGGACACTTCAGCTTCATCTCTGAACCTGCTTCCTTCATCAGAACTGCTGGGTGACACTCACCTGTCCAACCTGGTAGCCCTCCAGAGCCGTGACTTTCTCCGGCAGCTTCTTGTTGGAGGTGTTTCCCAGTCCCAGCCTGCCATAGTCACCGTTTCCAAAGGTGAAGAGCTTCCCGTCGGCCGTCACCACCGCAGAGTGTTTGAACCCACAGGACATCTGGACAGCGAGGAGGACAGACAGTGTTACAACTGCATCAGAGGTCACGTATGGCCACAGCCGGAAGCTGCGGTGGACCGACCTGCACCACTTCCTCCCCTTGCAGCGCTTCGATCTGTCGAGGTCGCCGCTGGCGGTCGCTGTTGCCGTGGCCCAGCTTGCCGTAGTCACCGTCGCCCCAGCTGAACACCTCACCACTCTCTGTCAGAGCCATGGAGTGGCCATCACTGCCGCATGATGTCACTAGCTGAGTCACCACAAAACCTAAAGAGGAACAGATAAAAAAAAAAACAGACGGGAAGGGTGGAATTCACTGATCTGAACAGAAAAACACTGAACACACATCAACTGATGATGAAGCAATTAAACTCATTGAGATACAAGCTAAACTGATGGGCCAGGAGGGGCGAAGTCTTCAGGAGACAGTAAGTGTTTAATGAGGTTGTCCGACTTTATGATCTAACAGCAACAAGGTAACCAGTTAGAAGAGGAAAATATGGAAAGAGGACATAAAAATAATGTGGAGGTAGTAATCACAGGATCAAAGAGATTAAAAATCAAATAAATTAATTATATGCCAATGATATTCAAAAGAAACTAACATTTCTGAAACAAAAATATTATGAAGTCAGAAATAAAGTCGGCCAAAATTTTGGCCTATAAATTAAAAAAACAACAAATCGACAGAGCTACTGGAAGAAGTGAATGTGTAAAATTTAAAACTGAAGGAAATGAAGGTCCCCTTCCCCCGGGGGACAGACGGACACACCACTGAATGGTGTAAGACTTTCAGAGAAACCTTGTCAGCAACATTTAACCGGGTATGACAAGGAGGAGGTATTCCCCCCATCCTGGCAGGAAGCAGTGACACCAAAAGAAGAGTGAGAGAGAAACAAATGTGATTCTTCTTCTTACATAATAAAATGTCAAAACCGAAGAAATAAAAGAAGAAAGACTGAAATGAAGTGAAAAATATTGGTGGAGCTAAAGATGATTATAGTTTCTGTTTGTATGATGCATTATGGTGTAGCCAATCCGAGTATCAACACCACCGCCACGCCCCCATCCAGAAGTTTATTAGGGCTGCTCCGAGTATTGATCCTACCACAGGAATGGTTTTTGGTCCATAGAGGTTCCTGGAAGCCTTTTTATTGGAGATGTTCTGCATAATGTTGATGCGCCCCACTGGTAGAAACACGGCTATTGAGTGTCTCTAAACTTCCCTTACAGCGGCCTTTACACCACCACTCTATTGTTTTAAGCGAAGTGAGTCACATGGTTCCCAACCCCAACTCTGATCTGGTCTGTATGCCCCCATGTGGACAGAAGGTACAGCTACATCGCTTTCATTAAATTTACCAAACCACCAGAGCTGGTTTAGCTTCTTGTAGTTGAGATTAATGTAGTCCAGAAGAAGCTTCAACCGACATACAATCCCAACTGGAATGGATGATAACAGATATTTGGTTCTTCGAGGGTTCAAGAACTTTGAACTGGTTCATGTTGGTCAGAAACATTTGATGGTGCCACCACCACCTGGAGGCTTTTCTTTTAAAACAAAGGAGTGAGAACAATGACAAGTCGCAGTATTACCTTGGAGCGCTGAGATGATGGTGAGAACGTGCAGGTCGTCAGAGTTTCCCTGTCCCAGTCGGCCGTAACTGCCCTCTCCACAGGCCAACACTGTCCCGTTGGGCTGGATCACAAAGGTGCAGTTCTGACCACAAACCACCTGCAGGAGACATAAACAGCAAACCCAAACAACTGAGGAGAAACTCTATAAACACAAATAACAACCAGATAAAAGTTGTTGTAATTGTTACGCATGTTTCTTTTAGCAATTTGTGTACCTGCTGCGCCTGAGAAAAGGACGGCGCCGTTGTCGGAACCAGGATGTTCCTGCCGGCCTCTGCCAGCTGCCCGTGTCGTCCCGCCCCCCACAGGAAGACGTCACACTTCCCCCCCAGGTGCCAGTCCTGCATACAAACACACAGGTGGGTGAACACAGCGGCAGCCACCTCCATACAGAAGGTGGTCTATGGATCCGCTTACCTCGGGTCTGGAGGTGGCCCAGGACATGATCTGTTCATCCATGCCAGCCGCCCATTTGCTGTTGTCCTGGAAAAACACAGCCGTTACAAGCTACATGCATGGTTGCCAGGCTATAAACTGCTGTGGAAACGGCCCGCCTTACCATGAGCAGAGCCATCTCATCTTTGGGAACCGGCTCTAGGTCCGGGACGCAGAAGGACTCGGGGAAGGTGGCGCCTCGAGCAAGGGCCTCAGCCGCCTTGACCGTCGTGGAGAAGCAGTCGAGCCACGCCCACTCGCTGGCGCTCCAGACAGCGGTGCCGGAGTCCAGCGGGCAGTGTCGGAGGTGAGGTGGCACGGGTGGGCAGCACAGGAGCTGATCCAGGTGGAGACCCACCGCTAGGGAGGCCAGGCACTGCATGTAGGGGCTGTGGACCAGCTGCTCGCCACAGACGACGTGAGGCTGGAGGACAAATAAAGCTTGGATTATAGAACATTTTACTTATTTTGCATCTGTTTTTACTTTTTAACACACACAGACTGTCTCATCTAGCATTTGATATATATTGTTGATTTTATAATCCTCCCTCCCTGTAATATTTATTTACAGCACTTAGGGGCAGTTAGAGCCTGTTATGCCACTTGATGGCAGAAAACAATGATTGTTTACCAGACATAAATGGTTTAAAGGTGGTGCATGTGCTTTAAAAGCTGATAGCTGGATCAGACTCGACTCAGATTTTTCTTTAATGACTCAGTCAGATGTGAGGATCGTGTGAATTATCAAAATAAAACACCAAGAGCAGGCTCTGGCTCGGACGTCAAGGTCACTTTAACCTGTGGGAGCTTTTAGAAAGGATTTGAACCAGTTTAAAGTCAAGAAGCACATTTTACTTGACACCACTCATCCTTTTTAAATGGATAATTCCAGGGTGAGACACCCAGCACATTGTTAAATGAGGCGACTCCTGCGGAAGTCTTTGGATAAACTTGTAACCTCTGACAAATCCAGCTGAGCAGGCAAATGTAGGTAAAATGTTGCCCAAGGGCGGCACAAAGCCACTGAAAAACTGGACCAAGACATTTTCTGAACTCTGCGGGACTTTGGGTTCACACTTGAGTGAGGCTGGACTCAAACTCAAAGCTCAATGAAAACCACAACATCAGAAACAGAAATAAGAGGCTGTGTGTGACCATGGAGCTGCATGATTAAATCATGAACACTTCCAGATGTGGCGGATCTCCGCACCTTCTCGTAGGCGTACTGCTCCTGCAGCATTGCCGGCAGCCTCTCCAGGAAGGCCCTCATGCAGGGTGCCATGTTGAGGCCGATCACGCCCTGCTTCTTCAGGGCCGTGCGGCAAGTAGCCAGTACGTGGTTGGACACCATGAACTCTCTGGAACAGTTCACCACCAGCACGTCCTGGAGGTTGACCCACAAGAACGCAGATGAAGATGAGACACAGCCAGATACAAGAAAAAACAGAAAGTAGTGTATGGTAGAGAACACGTCTTACCTTAGACCTGTTGGAGCAGACAGCTACGCCCACATCCGGGATCCAGACACTGTTTTGGATCGCCCCCGAGCCAGCAACCACGGTCTGGAGAACTGAGCCGTCCTGTTGTACACGGACACAAGAGAGTGACATCAGTGGAGAGGCATTCAACCACACATGGTGTGGTGATCCAGTCAGGTTTGTGTTATGTGTTACCCGTAGCGACCAGATGTTCATGAGGCCTCCCACCCCTCCAGAGGCTAGAGCCAGACCGTCGGGGCTGAAGGCTAGTGTTCGGACCGGAGTGATGTGACCCTTCAACTGGAAAACGCAAACAGCTCCGTCTTCCGACCATCGAGAAGACTGCAACACACCACGGAGACAAAACTTATTTACGTGTGCAGTCGTAGAAAAAGAAAGTACACCCTCTTTAACTGGTACTTAGTACCAAGACAAATCAAATGAGCCTTACCAGATTTAAAAAAAACCCTGACCTTTTTTCCACAAAAAAAGCTTATTTTATTGTAAACTTTTGCAAGATCTTTTTTCATATAAAAAGTACATTTTTGACATAAAATTTAAAATTGCAAACTTTATTATGAAATTGAGACTTTTGCACTAAAATCAAAAAGTTTTTGTTGTAAAATCACAAATTTATAGAATTATTGACTTTTGCAAAAAAAAAAAAAAAAAAATCATATTTTGTCATAAAATTGGAAAGATCAAGACTTTTTATGGTACAATGACAAATGTCACATAATTGTGACTTTTTAACTTAAAATTACAAAATTTTTTCCGTCGGAAATATCAGACTTTTGCAACTTTTTGACATAAAATGACAACAAAAATTGCAAATTTTGCATAATTTTTTTTTTTTTTCATCCAAAAATCACAATTTCTTTTTCTTTCTTTTTTAAAAATAAAAAATAAGGTCCATTTTATATGAGTTTGATACATGTGACTAAGAGCAAGTACAGGTGAAAAGAGCAATGCTACCATCAGTTTAAGTTTGGTCTCGCTGTCCCACCACCCCTCTGAGTCAGAGGAACAGGATTCTTGGAAGTTGCAGATGTCTTGAGGAACAGTCCAGACGGCAACCAGGCCATTCTGGCAGCATCTGAAAAAAAACAATCTTTTCAAAAACTGTAACAAACCAAAGGAAACATCAATCCATCTTCAGTGTGTATAAGCAGTGTATTGCAGTTCTGGTACAGGTATAATGCAGGACCACATGAGGCTGGAGATTAAATGTCTGAAGAAAAGTAACTGAAGTTTCAAATTCAAGACTGTTGAGTCATTTTTGTGAAGATCATTAGTGTCTGTGGACTATATGTTTTTTATCTCTTCAAATAAAATCAAATGTTTCATGTTTCAATAAAGCATCCTTTGGACTAATCTAGGGAATTCACCAAAATTATGGCAATGAAAAGAAGATGAATTTGGAAAAATAGACCTGAATCTTCAGCCAGGATTTTTCTTAGAAGTAGTTGGTCTAAGTCTAAAACTTATTGTGTGAAAAATAAGGCCTTTTTTTCCCATTTTCTGTTATCTGATCTATAAAACATATAACCGTGAAACCCATTCATTTTTAAATTTTAAATGTAATTTTTTTCGATTGTCAACTGGAAACAGAAAGGCCCTTCCTCCCGTCTCTTGGCTCCCTTCATCTCGAGCAATAGGATGTCAGGTGTACAGACGTCCACGTTTGCATGATCATGTTTAAAAATAAGAATCAAAAGGAAGGGTCAATGCCTCAGTTGGCTCTGCCTCCAAAGACTCAAGCTTTCTGACACGTGCAAGCAGAAAACAGCAAGCGAGGAGGAAATTCTGAGCGAACACACAAACCTCAAGGGTCCTTTGGTTCCACCCAGTGGCAGTTGTAGCATATTTGTGCCCTTCACTTGTGAAAGTAAGCGCATTGGACACATTTGTGCATGTGCAGTTTTTAGTTTCAGAGATATTTATGTGACACATTTTAGGTCAGTTCTACACATAATGTTTGTGATGAATTTGTCTCAAATTTTGTGGCTCCTCATACCACTTAAGATATTTGCTGTTTTGTTTTTTCCTGCTACAAACAATTAGCAGCAAACCTGGTTGATGTTTTGGACCAAAGTTTGCTTTACTCCGACGTTATTTGGCTGATATTCACTGTTCAGGATATGGGAAGGGGCCAAGTGCTTTTATGATCTACATACACGGCAAACATGCTGAGGGGCAACGGGCTGTGTCCCAGTGAACTGCACCAGACGGCGCCGTTGACCAGAGAAGGATGTCGAAGGCTCTGCAGGCAGCGCCAGCCGGAGCCCGGGCTAGACTCAGAGCACCGGTCCGAACAGGCCCACAGCTTCACCGTCTCCTCTTTGGCACAAGTCAGCAAGATCTGACCAGAGGGACTCCACTTCATACTGGTGACTGACTCCTGAAAAACAGAGCAGGGTCATCAGCTTTACACAACTTTTGAGGACAAAACGATTCTGGAACCAGCCAGCAGGTTTGGATTACCTTGTGTGCGTCAATGACCACAATGGCCCCTTTTTCTAGTGGCTCTTTGGATCCAATCAGCAGCTTGCCGTCTGCATAGCCCACGGCAAAGGGCTTGTCTTCACTGCACCACGCGATGTGCATCACTGCCACTATAAGGACAAAACAGCAGTTCTTTCAGTTGTGGTTGCACGGAGCAGGGACAGGCTGGACAGTCTGGCAGCAGATCTCACCATCTTTCCTGTAGCAGTGCTCCAACTCAGTGCGGTGCATGCTGGACGTGTCCGGCACCTCGATTAGGCCCAGTGATCCGTCCATCCGACCCACCAGTAGCATGTCTTTGGGCTCCCCGCACCACAGAGACTCCGCCTCCTGTTCAGGCCACGCCAGCGCTGACACCCAGTGAGGCTGGACGTCCAGAAGCCCTTTACCACCTTCAGAAGAGGAAACGTTTAATTTAATGACACTAAAATACACCATCTGTTTCCATTTCTACAGAAAAAACAAGCAGGAAGACCTGAACTGTAATAGTCCAGAGATAAAAATAAATAAATAAATAAAAACCCACACAGCTCTGATTAGTATCCAGTTTACACTTTTTCAAAACCCCAGTGGATCTCAGTCCTCACATTCTGTGTACAGAGATAATAACAACATGGATGACAGCAGAGAGGTTCCAAAGTTTACCATTAACTTGCCAGATGTTGACCATTTTCTCCATGGCGGACGCCAAATATTTTCCGGTGACACTCCAGGCCAGAGGGGACAGACAAGGATCGCTAGGGGAGGCCAGACCTGACATCCCTTCCTCCAAAGAGCCATCACTGAGGAGAGAACATAGAAAAGTAGTCAGACAAAACTAAGGTGAACAATTTTCATACAAGCACCAGTACATCCTGAAATATTCCAGATGTTCCACATGCACTTATGGCAGAAATTTTCCAACGAACTTGAGTGAAATCAGCAGATCTGTACTTTACTTTCTACTTGCTCATCGGTTACTGATCTGCTCCGATACAATAATAGCAGTGTGTTTCAAAAAGTTTAAAAATCTGAGAACCAAAACCCAGAATCTGTAAACAAATAAATCATTTTTCTCGGTTCCACTTTTCTTTTCTTCTGTCGGTTGTAAAACCATCTCCGTTTTCAAACCGACTTTTCTCAGTTGCACAGTTTCTTTTTAAGGTTAAAATTCTGAAATGAGTGCCAGATCAGTGCCACATCAATCAACAGCAGAGGAGGGTTAGGGTGGTTAGGGTTAGAGTTAGCTGAGATCTAGTAGCTCATTGGCTGCTGAAAGACTTTTTAAATACACTTTATACATTGACGTCAGAGCACCAAACCTCTGCTGATAAATGTAGCATTGCCAACTTAAAGACTTCATTGCTGAATTTAGTATTCCGTCCCTTCTAGATGCTTCTAGATAGATAATAAGCAGCAGCGGGGCTGCAATGAGTCCCCATCCTCAGCAGACAGCCCCTTCCAGATCATGAATACAATGAGATAATAACAAGTGACAAAGATGATGCACTAGGCTAAGTTTATCAAACTTTTCAGCAGCTAATAAGCTGCTAGATGTGAGGTGCTCCTCACCTGTGGAACACACTTCCTGAAAGTCTGAGATCTGCTCAAACTGTCAGCACATTTAAATCAGGGCTGAAAACATTATTGTTTACTGCAGCATATGCATAATCATTTTAACCTTTAACCCTTTATTGCTTTTCATTTAAATGTTTTTATTCTCATCTTTTTAAACTTAAATGCTCCAATTGCCTTTTAAATATGCTTTTATGTCTTTTCACCTTTGTAAAGCACAGTGAGTCCCCTTGGGTATGAATTGTGCTCTACAAATAAATTTGCCTTCCTAGATCTCAGCTATGTCCTGCCTGCTCTGCTGTTGATTGGCATGGCACTGATTTGACACATTCCAGAAATTTAACTGCGAAAATAAAATAAAATAAAAAATAATTGCAAAGTCAGTTTAAAAAACAAAGATGGTTTTAGAACTGACAGAAGAAAAGAAAACTGGAAATTAGAAATGTGTTTAAGCTCTCGGTTACAGATTCTGGGTTTTGATTTTCAGATTTTGGGTTTTGATTCTTAATACATCACACTCTGAACTGATGCCATACTTTTCTTTGTGATGCTGAAGAAAGACTCAACTGGACATGGAACTGGCTGCAGAATCCTGCTTTCTGAACTACGTTTCACCATGCATCACTGCTCCGAACAAATTAAATTTCTCACTCTTTGTTGAAGACACAGGTCTGCTGGAGCGTGTACTGGCTCTTGGTGACATTCCAAACTCTGACTGTCCCATCACTGCCGCTGGTCGCCAGCAGGCCCTTCTTGCTGCACCAGCCACATGTGATCACCTGTTTCCCCACATAGCAGAAAAAAAACTATAAGAGTCTATTACAGTTACAGCACTGGTTTGTGTGACAGCAGGAGGAAGACGAGTGCCCACCCTGCTCTGGTGGGCCTCCAGCTTGATGAATGAGCACTTTCGCAGGTCCCCTGCCATGTCAGCGAAGGTCTGCGGGCGGCTCTGGTTGTCGCGGTCATGGGCCGCCAGTGTGCGCACCAGCTGCTGCGCCGCCCACTGGCGGTGCTGAGAGGAGAGCCTGGAAGATAGGCAGCAGGCCGCCAGAGCGTTGGCCAGCTCCAGAGGGCCTACAGCGGAGGGATTATGGGAAGGATGGGCATACAAATGCGCAATTAGACCTGCTCGACACGGAACACAAGGTGACAAGGTGACCCGGTGAGTAAGAGGAAAAAAAGACATGAAAACACACAGAAGACAAAAGCAAAACGTGACCCGAGAGAACACAGAGATGCAGTGTGATTACGTGAATTACACAAACGCATTACACAGAAACAGAAACTAGGTCATTTCTAATTGGATCTAAGACAAATGGTAACAAATGTCAAGAAGAATGAAACTCTGAGATGTTGGCGAGCAGCGACATGAGGACACGTGGAAACAGACTGCCTGCTGCTCCTCCACGTCCACAAACCTCGTTTCTCTAGGTCTGCCTTGTCGTATGCCGGTCGCAATCTGGCGCCCTTGTCGGCCAGCAGCGCAACCAGGGCCTGCGTCACCACAAAGTTCGGGGATGTGACGAGCTTGTTCTCCTCAGCCACGCCGCGCAGGAAGCTGGGCAGAAACTTCCTCTGGATGGGGTCGTCCACGGTGGTCAGGTTCATGCCCGTGGCTGCAGAGATCAGGTTCTGGAGGGAAGACGGCGATGCACTGTGTTAGGGAAATCCTAAGTATAACCAAAATCACAGTCACGATTATAAGTATAATCATGAGCACAATCACATGTATATAATCATAAGTGTGATCACGAGGATGACTGTATGTATATTATCATTTGTTCAATTTACTATGTGCGTCACCATGTATTATTCTAATAAAGGAGCCCTTCACATTTAACTTCCTCTGGGGATAATTAAACTTTCCATGCCATAGAATTCCATATCATGAGATAAAGCACAAGACATGAACTTTACCCTGCTAGTCTGTAACTTACCTTTCTGTTCCGTCTCTCAATTCCCCAAGTATCACTCAAGGTCAAACTGATGTGTTTGTTGTTGTAAGTCACGCCCCTGTATTCTCAATAAAAAAGGCTAAGCAGGGAGAAGACAGTCGAAGAGTTTGAGAGAGACGTTGGCATCTCTGAAGCTGTTCTTCCCCTTTGCAAAGCGTATGAAAATCTCAGTCTTTGTCTGTGCTCGTCTCCTTACTTATTTATTCATAAGTATGTCTGAAGGTTTGAACCTGACACTGCGTCAAAGACCTTCAAACATTTCTCTAAGCTGAAAGAGTCTGGGCAGTCATAGACTGCCATATACTTATAAGTAGAACATTTCTGAGGAAGATTCAATGTGACTGTCCATTTTAATAGTTAATTATTTAAAAGGGGAATAACTGAGGAGGAGAGCGCTGCCACAAAATCATGATTTAGTAACCGTTTGCAAAAGATTTTACAACAAAAAGTTGTTCGTTTTTGTCAAAACTCATGATTTTTCTAAAATTTCCTTTTCGTTTTTACAATTATTTTAAATTTTAAAAAAATTAACGATTACATTATTTTTTACAAATTAGCGTTTTTTTACAACTTGTTTTTAAAATGTTGTTTTTTTAATTATAGTAATTTTCAGTTAAAACTCACAATTATGTGACATTTGTAATTGTACGATAAAAGTCTTGTGTTGATCTTGCCAAAAAAAAAAAAAAAAGATCAAAAGGCCTCAATTGTATGATAAAAGACAAATTTTATGGCAATCATTTTCTTTTAAACAATCAAGTCCAGGAACTAGTGGGAAATCTGACAACATAGCTGTTTCAGAAAGTAAAGAATAACTTCAATGGCAACCATGGCGATGACGATGATGATGCAAGTTAGACATCCATTTATATTAAACCAGTCTCTACAGATCAAAAGCTTTCTTCTTTGATGCTATCATGAACAGACCTAATGTTTTATCAACATTTGTAATTACAATCCAACTACCTGTGTGCAGAGCTGCACCAGCAGCTTGGCAGCGTTGGAGCTGTTGGAGGCCAGGCAGCCCACCGCTGTGCTCAGGTAAGCCAGGCAAGAGATGGGTTTGCTGGCCTTGGCGGCCCCCCGGGGCCTCTCGGTGTGGCCCGAGCCTGCTGCGAGACTGGTGGAAAGACCGGCCCGGCCTGCTGCTGCCAAACACATGAGCCTGACGAGAGTCCTGATGTCGGTCAAACCTAGAGACTCCAGACCTGCTGCAAGGCTGCAGCTCGACCCGCTATAATGGAAACGGAAACACCTGTGTTTAATGTCACACATCTTCAGGTGACATCTGCAGCAGATAAATTCTGAAATAACTTCTATTTTCAACAATGTGTTTCCTGAATGGCTGTTTCTTCGTCTCTCGTTGTTATAGTGTTCAGTGTTGGGTTTCGTGTTGCTACCTCACAGAGAGCAGTGACAGCGCTCTCATCACCATGGTTCTGGCTAGCAGCACCTGAGCTGCAGCCGTCACCCTCCTGAGCGCCATCACCCGGTCGTGAGGGTTCTGCAGAGCTGCAGCCTGCTCGCCAAGGGTCACCCGGCCTGACGAGCTCTTATCCACTGACGTCTGACAGCCTGAAGACAAAAAACATCCTCAGGCATCAACACGCTGCCCGCTGCGTGGATGGAAGAGCACACATGGGCTGGGCCTCTGAGAATCGTACCTATCTGCAAGAGAGTCTCCTCCATGCTGTTGGTGGCAGTCACCATGGCAACAGAGGCTCCCAGCGGGTCGCTGTCTGGGAACTGGACAGGCTCTGGTACGATCCTGCGCTCGCTCAGACCCAACGGGCCGGCCAGGAGCTCGAACTCCTCCTCCCCTGTCAGCTTGTCGTCTTCATCTACGTCCAGCATGTCCCAGTCCTCTGCAGAAGGACAGACTTTGTTTCAGTCAACACTCACAAGAGCACCCGTTCAACATCAAACTGTACATTACGTTACCTTCGTAAACACTGTCCTGCTTCCCCAGGAGGTCGGGAGCCTGTCCTTTGTACCTGGACAAAAAAAAGAAAAAAAAAAGAAAAAAAAGGAGGGTATTAAACACCGAGCTACAATCAGGTGGAAGAAAAAAAGAAAAAGAAAACTTTTAATGGAAATTAGCTCAACAGGAGGATTGTACAGGCCCCATTGGTCCCTATTACCTTAAATCCTGGTTTTACACTTGGACAGGTTGGATCACTTTTACTCCCGGACCATTCTAGGCCAAATGAGAACCAGTCTGTTTGTATTGGAATAAATCTGGACTCCACTTAAATCAACTATTGAACTTGTTTGTTGTAAAAAGTCCCACAAGATGACTTCTGTTGAGAAGTTTTGCTATTGCGGTGGTTGAAGCACTGAAGAGTTATAACACAGGGATCATCATTTCATCATCACAGCATTTTGCTACATCTACATATGCTGTATTTTGTATGAAAGGCATGTATTCACATATGTATGTAGGGGAGGCAGGAGTGCTGCATGTCCCAAAGCCAGGGTGATGAAGGACATACAGGCAGAAAGAACCAAAGGAAGAAAGCATACAAAAGGTGGTCATAAGAAAGTCTGAGTTTGTGAGTCAGTCCACTCTGGAGTCGACTCATGGCTTAATGCCTGTGTTCTCATCTTTGGCTTAATAAATGCATTTTTGCTTGCCCAAAGCTACTCTCTGAGTGTTTTTGATCCACTCTCAGCAGGTCGCTCTTATTTTTGACAAATGTTTTACTAGTATTTTTGACCAGAGTTTTCCAAACTGAAGCTAAGAACTTCCAAGGCGAACCAAGAATGGCAGTGCATAAAAAGATTGTTTTTCTTCCTCTTCACTGTACCACTAAAATTATTTGAGTAGTGCTGAAGTGCTATAGTGCTGAAAAGACAGCAGCTTCTCTTTAAAGTCTGAGGACAAATGCTGGGTCAGAAAAAGCACCAACATCCACACTTCTGAGTTAAAGCCACTAAGGAAATACAAAAAAAAATGCAGTTCATTTAATGACCACTGGATATGGAGTTAGAACAGTCTCAACAGCCACAAATGCGCAGCAAGATTTGCAAATGCACAGGACAAGATTCACAAATGCACTAGACAATTTACAAATGCACAGGACAACATTCACACATGTATTTCTGATGCACACACAAATATAACTTAATTTACAAACGGCTTCTGGTCTGTGGACTTCGCTGCATCTGTGAGTGAATTTTGAGACTCCCCTGCTGTGTCTCCAACTCACAAAAGCAATTTTTCCAACAGAATGATCTGCAACCAATCAGATATCTTCCTTGTTTCAGCCAATCATAAGAACGCATCCCACGTGGGAAACAATTTATTC
>JBAMYA010000018.1:1177707-1197746 GCA_037176975.1 Arrhamphus sclerolepis
GTTATATTTGTGTGTGCATCAGAAATACATGTGTGAATGTTGTCCTGTGCATTTGTAAATTGTCTAGTGCATTTGTGGCTGATGAGACTGTTCCAACTCAATAACTGGACACCAGTTATTACTGACCTCGATATTAAAAAGTTAAACTTTACAGCAGGAATAAATAGTCTGATACAACAAGCTGTTTTGGTTTTTATAGATAGATTTGACATCCGTGAAAACTTTTTTGTCTGTGATGGACTGGCGACCTGTCCAGGGTGTACCCCTGCTTTTGGCCCAGAGAGAGCTGGGATAGACTCCAGCAGACCATCGTGACCCTGCATAGGAAATGGCGGGTATAGATGATGGATGGATGGAAGGTAATTTTTTTGTGTCATATCAGGCAAAATTATATAAAGTAACAAATGTATCTATAATAAGATGTGTAGTCTTTTTCTAAGGTTAAAAATTTTAATGTGATCCAATTCAAACCAAACTGTACTCAAATTTAGGACGCCATACCTCTCCACGATGGGAACTTTGGCTTTGCTCTTGATGGCCAGGTACTTCTCTCTGCAGCCTCCACACAGCAGGTAGTACGGGTTCCCGGATCCGCACTCCCCTCCAAACCAGCCATCCACATAGGAGCCGTTACTGCGGTAACCCTGCCGGTTGGCACTGCGTCCGCAGCCCGGGTGGCTCTTCTTCATGTGCTGGTTGAAGTTGGCCACGTTGGCTTCGCACAGCTCACAGACAACCACTTCATCTCGGTCGTCCGTCTCACACACATGCTGCAGGGGAGGCGTGACGTACACACACGCATGAAGACAAACACGAAATTACACAAAACACAAGAGGAAGCCGTTTTAGATGAAACACTCATGCACAGTGATGTGTTATGAGACATGAATTTATGATCATTTCATCAATGAAGTTGAAGCAACAGCCAATCAGCAACAAGACTGAGTCGTCCGCTTCATTTTTAATTTTCATGCTGACCAGTGACGATGCCAGCGTGCATGTGTGAATTTTGCTGTGATTGACAGGTGAGGGCGGGGCAGGTAAGGGGCAGGATGGGGATGTAACTCTTTGGCTGTAGCGTAAAGTCACACACACCCATGTTGGCCAGTCCAGTACCTCCGGGATCCACATTCCCAGAATGTCTGTATCGCTGGCCAGGTCCTGGCCGAACATGGCCTCCATGGTCTCCTCGTCAAGGTCCATCTCTAGCTCTTCGTCCAGGTTGAAGTCATACAGTGTGCCGGGGTCTTGCTGCTGCTGGAGGGATGACACCTCTCGACGTGATTGGCTGTGGTGGGCCTGGACTGAGCGGTAGAGTCCAGCTGAGGGAGACAGGAAGTCTGACATCAGCTGATGATTAAGTGCTGATGAAGTGTTAAATGTGGAAGATGATTTTTCTGGACGTGCTCACCAGCACGGGCCAGCAGCGTACGTGCAGCCAGGTCGAAGCGGTGTTTCCTTCCAGCTGACTGGCGGCCTCTGAGGGGGGCGCCGTTGGAGGCTGACGCCCCATCCTGGTCCAGACCTTCAACACTGCAGAAAACACAGATTTTTACCGACTCCAGAACCAGAAACTCCTGACATGATCCAAAAGTGGCTCTTATTATTCACAAAGTAGCTTTTAGTTTTGGTTTATATGACTTTAAGTTAGTTTTATTAAGATGAAAAAATATATACATATGCAATCATGAATTTTATATAAGAAAATGAAATACTGACAGTTACTGCCATATTGATAAAGTTTTATTGCTGTACCTCTCACTAAAGCCTTCTTCCATTTCTGTGGAGTCGGCACCAGCCACGTCTCCAGGTGAGCACAGGTACGAGCTCCTGTCACCCAATTTGCCTCCAGCAGAGGCCGCTGCGCCCGGACAGGAGGAGTCAGACCCGTCACCACGGATGGCGCCCCCTCTGGAGTGAGGCTCATCGTGGTCGTCCTCCGTAGGCGGGTGTTCGATCATCCACATGGCCAGCACGGTGATGTTCTGAGCATCCGCCTCTCCTCGAGCTCCTACGACAACACAAACAATACAGACATTCAGTTTAAAGAGGGGCATCATCCACCTGGACACACCTGGTGGATGATACACAGTGAATACATAGTGAATACCCAAAACATACACAGTGAATTTATTTGTAGATTTCAGAGTTGCTTAAAACTGTTGATCTTGTTTTACTGCATAAAAATGTGAGCAAATCAGTCCATCAATGGGAAATTTTGTTCAGAGGTGTGACAACAAACATCACATCTGGTCATCAAGATGAAAACGATGATATTGTTCTCCAGTGGTGTCTCTTGTGGTGTGTGTGATATTTTAAAGTGAATATTGGGTCATTTTTTGAATTGTTCTTAACCTTAGAGGCCTTTATGTTTTCAGAATAAGTCCCAGACTAATTAAAAATGACATTTAGTGTCTAACGAGATGCTTAATTAAGCATGATTATTCAGAAATGAAGGAGAAGCGGGAGCCTGGAGGCAGACTGACCGGTGGCCTCCAGCGCTTTGGTGATCTGCCGCAGGGAGAAACCCATCTCCAGCAGCGGCACGGCGATGGCGGGGGGAGGAGGAGATGTGGACAGTCTGCTGCTGGGGTCTGACAGCGCTGCGGCAAAGACAGGTAAAACCATCATCACATCCAGATCATAAGGACTCAGCTTTTCACGACACACTCTCACAGGCATGTACTCACAGGTGCCGGTTCGGTTCTGCGGCCTGGTGGGCTGCGAGTCGGGGGAGGTGAGGCTTTGCCTGCGGCCCACCTCGTCTGACGGAGACGTGGGCAGAGATGACACCGGGGGAGTCTGGGCTCGCCGCGTCGGGACCAGGGTGGTGGTGGGGTAGCTGGAGAACATTTGCCTGCCACAACAACACACAGAGGAGGAATAAAGTCAGAATATTTTGTGATGAATGGATGCCGTCTGAAGTGCAATCGCCTGATCTCACCTGAGGAGGCTAAGAGGCATGACACCTGGAGACTCAGAGGCTGGAACGGTCTCGGTGTCAGTCACAGGTGTGGTGGCGGTGGTGGTGTCTTCCAGCGAGGAGCTCATGAAGGAGGTGGTGCTGGAGGCCGAGGGGCTGGTGGTGACAGGGGTCTGGGCCAGCTGCTCTCCCTCTGTGCCCTCCCCCTCCCCTTCAGGCTCATTTTTCACCCCTTTGGGAGATACGAGGGAGGTTTTAATCTTCATTTCTTTGTAAACATATAATAATAATCAGCTAAATCATAGCAGATCTGAGTATTAGGTAAATATAACCCCTGATAAACAACATCATGTAACTCATGTAACATCATGTAACAACATTTCACTGTGACGCTATATTAATTTTACATAGATGAAGCCAAAAACGACACTACTGAGTACCCCTTCACTGCTTCCACAGGATTTTTGGATTTCAACATTTTACAGTGAGAAACATTATTCACAAGTGGAAAACATTTGGCAGTTTGCTCCAGAAATGGATGTCCCAGAATATTTATGCCAATGTGAGATGATAAAACAAACAGATAAATATAAGTTAGATCTCAGAGGTTTCACTGAGCACCTTAAATGTCCATGACAGCAAAATCAGAAGAAGACTGGACCAGCACAGTTTGTTTGAAAGATTTTTCTGTCTCTGTTTTTTGACTGGATTCAAAGATGATTACCAGGTTTGGTCTTCCCTCCACTGGGCTCGTCCTGGAGCCCATTCACCACCAGCTTGTAGATCATTGCCTGTGCTCTCTCCAGGTCTGCCAGGCCCAAAGCTCGCTTGATGGGGGAGCGCATCACTGCCCGCTTGACCATGTGGCGCATGAGGAACTGCAGCGCCGCCCGCATCTCCGCCTCCTCCTGACACACTGGCGAGGCGGTCGTAGCGCTGGTGCTGCTGCTGACACTACTGCTGGCACTGGTGCTGGAGTTCAGATCAGCGTTGTGGCCGTTTGCTGCAGCCTCCGGTGATACCTGGACATCAGAGTTGTTAGCTAGTTATCACAAACGACTCTTCAGCTCTCTGATTTAACCCTCAGGGCATGTACATTTTATATGCCTCGTCATTCTTCATCTTTGAAATAATCTTGACCATTTATTAATATACCATAAATTCTGCCAAGATTGTGTATCCTACAGGAATATTAATGCATAGTATTTTTTATAGGTTTCTTATAAAAAATGGACACTTTTATTGCTCAGTGGTGCAAGTATTACTAATAGTAGAAGTAATCGACCATCAATTAAAGACTTTGATACAGTCTCTTAGGGGTTGTGGTGGATGAGGTTCATCTCATTTACAAACGGCAAGAGACATCTGATAAACTTACTCTAACAATAAAGGAACCTTTTTCAAAGATACTGGTTGAGTGTTTGAGCACACCAATTATTCTCAAATTCTGCTGCAAAAATTGCAACAATGGTTGGATTCCACATCAGATTCGGGACCTCTCTTCCTCCAGCCACCTCCTCCAGGGGAATACCGCGGCATTCCCAGTCCAGCCGAGAGATATAACCTCTCCAGTGTTTCCTGGGTCTGCCTCCTGGCTGGACATGGCCAGAACATCTCTTAAGGGAGGCATCAAGGAGGCATCATCACCAGATACCCCAACCACCTCAACTGACTCCTCTCAATGTCGTTACCCATCAAAGTCCCCCAGCAGAGTGAAGGAGTCCCCGTTACAAGCACTTTCCAGTACAACTGCCAGGGACTCCAAGAAGGCTGGGTACTCTGAGCTGCTGTTCAGTTTAAAGCACAGACAACAGTCAGAACACGTCCAATGACCTGAAGGTGCAGGGAAGCTACCCTCTCATCTACTGGGAAAAAAAACCCAACATGTACTTATATAAGTAAGCCCACCATAGCTTGATGTCTTTTACCATGGGCAACTCCAGAGTGGAACAAGGTCCTGTCTCTATTGAGGATATTGTCTCCAGATATCAATCTGTGTTTTGAGGTGAGCCCAACTACATCTAATTGGTACCTCTCAACCTCCTTCACCAGAGAGGTGACATTCTCTGTCCCGACAGCTAGTTTCGATGACTGAGGGGTGGGGCGTGAAGGCCCATACCTAAGGCCACTACCAGTCCCACATTGCCAGGCCACCCAATTACCGGGCCTCTACCCATGGGGCTACCAGCTGCTCTCAAACAAGCCCCACCCGCCAGGCATGGCTCCAAGGTGGGATCCCGGTAGCCCTGACCCAGGTGAGGGACACATGCTCCTTGCTTCACTTTTTTCATAGGAGTCCTATTGAATTGCTCTTAGTCTGGCCCATCCCCTAGGACCAATTTGCCTTGGGAGATCCAACCAGGGGCCTTTTGGCCTACACAACAGTTCCTGGGATCATTCCAGCACGCAAACCCATCCACCATGATATGGTGGTGATTCAAGAAGGAGCGGTAGCTGTACTGTTGCTATACATTTTTAAACGATACCCAGCGCTACTTGGTGTCTTAAATATCGATGTAGAGGTTGTTGACTGATGCTGCAGTACCTTTGGTATGAGGAGCAGCTCAGCATACTTGCTGCAGCTGAGCAGAGCACTGAGTGCCTTCATGGCTCCCAGGTAGAGGAAGGACAGCTGCACGGCATGGACCTCCGACTGAGTAGCGATGGATGAGGCCTCGTGGCTGCGGGAGCCGTGCTCATGACCCTTCTTCCTGCCCCCCTCAGCAGCAACAGCAGCATGAGGAGCTGCAGCAAAAAGGCTCTCGCTCCCGGCAGCAGCAACAGATGAGATCTCGTTCTCCGACTTTGAGTTGGGCGCTGCATGAGCTTTCACCTCGTCCAGGCTATGTGACACCCGCAGGTCAGAGGTGGTGGTAGCTGAGGCAGTCCCCCCACCGTGATCTTTCTGGTCGTTTCGGTTGTGGCCCTCACTGTCCACCTTCTCCTCACTGCCGGTTGGCTCGTGCCCGGTTGAGGCTGCATTGCGGTGCTTCTTCTCGTGGCGTCGAGCGCTGAGCTTGGCAGCAGCATCCTCGTGGATGCTGGTGAGGTAGGTGAGGTCCAGCAGCAGCGAGGCGGTGAGGCCGCGGAAACGTCCAACGTCGAACGGCAGTGGCTCACAGGGCTCCAGGTTGTACAGCGGAGTGTCACTAGGCGACCAGAAAGTTGGGAAGCTTTAATTGAAGGAAGTGGAGAGTGAAAAAGAGACAAGGGAAGGAAACACAAAGTGAGGGAAAGGGCAGGAGAGAAATAGCACAGCATGCAAGACAACTGAAAGGATGCAATATGTGGGAATGATGCACGATCACAAAGGAGTGATGGATCTGTTACAAGGCAAAAGGGACCGATCGGTAACGGCTGTGGGAGAGGAGATAACGGAAACTCACAGCAAAGGAAAACAGAGGTGGAAACAGCAATCAAGAGGCTAATGCAGCATGTCAGAGGAAAACCACTATGATAAATGTCCAAAATGTATCATTATCGCAACATCAGTATTGCAAAACAAAACTAAAAATATTACAATTAATGGTGGTCTGTTATTTTCCAAGTGCCATGCACTTTAAATATTAATAATACATATGTCACCAATCAGATGGAAGCTTGAGATGCTAATTTACATAACATTACCATATAAGTCCGCATTGTTAGTGTTGTTTTAGTTGTTGTGCAGTGCAGTTCTCAATTTATTCATTTATTTTTAATTAAAACATGGTGATGGAAAGGCACGTGCACAGGTAGATTCCACCTGCCTTTTTAGTATCGTTCCAACTGGATGAGTCATTCGTCCAGCAGCTACTTTGCCATCAAGAGTTGTGATTTTTAGAGTCATGATCTTATTAAATAAAAGTGATGACTTTTACAAATAAACGTTCAATCCTCCAAGAGTTGTTTTTAGACTTGTCATTTTACAACAAAACTTCCAAAAAAGGTAAAATTCTCCAAAAGTTATGACAAGGAATTTTTTCTCAAAAGATCATAATTGTGGAAATTTCCTAATTTTGAAAATTATTGGGATTTATATGTGATTTGATTGGAAGATTTAGGATTTAACAATAAAAGTTGTGATCTCAGAACATAAAATTTTAGGTGAAAAAGTGAATGTACACAATTTTTCAGTATTCTTGATTTTAGGACAAAAAGTGTTAAAGGTAAAATGTTAAAGACAAAACATTATTATTGCAATTTTATGTTTACAACAAAATGTTTTTAATTTTTTTTTCTTACAAATAAAATTGAATTTATAAAAAAAAAGTTATTCTACAAAAGTTGTGATTTTCAACAAAAAGCTGAGAATTTTTCTCAAAAAGTAATAATTGTATAAATTAATATTTTATTATACTTACACATGATTTGATCGGGAGATTTGCAATTCAACAGTAAAATTTGTACAAAATTCACAAGTTGTAATTTTAAACAAAAAGTTGGTTGTATTAACTTTTATACAGCTGCGATTTTTTTTAAATTCATGAATTTACAAAAAAATTTATGATTATGAGACAAGAGGTTGCAGTGGAGAAATAAAAATTACGACAAAAGTCGCAATTTCGCAAGTTTGAGACTTTGAGGAAAATTTCCTTTTGAAAGCAAATTAGTTGCAATATTGTGAAATTCAAAAATTTAACAGCAAAAATTCTTGATTTTAGGACAAAAAGTTGCAATTAGATGAAATTCACAATTTTATCACGTAAAGTAAACACAAAGACCAAGCGATATTATTGCAATATTAATTGCAATACATTGTAATATTACTTATATGAAAAATTTATATTTTATCTGATGAGATCTCTGTTTGATTGTAGAAATAAATTACTGTAATTATATTATATAATCACAGAATTAAAAATGTGGTACTGGCAGTGATTTTAATGTGTAAAGTGATTGTGTTCAATCAAAATATTTACAACCCATCCATCCATGCATCCAGATTTGGTGAATCTGTATCCCCATGTCCCCCGAGCTACAGGCTAATGGTGTTGGAGGATGGGATTTCACATAAAATGGTTACACTTACAAAGTCCTAATACAAACACACAACTTCTACTTTCTCATCAAAGTGAACAGACTTTCTCAATTAACAGAGAAACAAAGTGTTACGCTGGACTGTAAACAACAGATCAAGAGCAGCTGCATCAGGATCAGTGTTCCGTTCAGTCCGAGAGCTATGCCTAACTTGAGAACAGCTATAAAAAAAAAATTCAGATTCATATCCAATATTCAGAAAAGAAATATTTGAGTGAAAATTTTGTAGTTGCTACAGCTCCTTCATGTCACCTATGTTCTTGAAAAGTGGACCCAGTGCACCTCATTTCATTCCTTCCATACCTCCATTGATACATCATCAGGATCTTGCCTCTCCATTCTTTATCCTCTTCAAAGTATCTCTTGTTCTTGGGCCTGTAAAAGCCTGGTCACAGAGTCTGCAGCAGTTTTGCTCGGTTCTCAACATTACTTATCGCTGCATATCAGTGTTAACCCTTCTCTCCTCTAGTGCTTATTTTCTTTGTTCATTAGTTCTATAAAGTACTTTTCTCATCGTACCCAGTCCTCATTTCTCTCTATTTCTGTCCTTAAACACCAGAACCTGCTGGACATCTGGACTGTTCAGCTCAACATTCCCACATCACTTTCAATGATGCTGCATTTATGTACTCCCGTCTATTTTCCACACTTTTCCTGACAGACCAAACAGCTAAAGACAGAAACAAAGAGGGGAGAGAGCAGAACTCTCCCTCCAGTACCTGATTGTGATCTCCGCTTCGTCCCACTGCACCTTCGCTGATGTACTTCCTTCCTTTACCACACCCAGCAGCGTGGCGTGCCTCCCAGTCTGCTTGTGGACACATCTGCCGCCCACCCTGAGTCCGGCATCTGTCCCCCCGATCACGGCCAGGACCGGCCACACATCCGTGCACAGCGCCCTCAGGCTGTGTTCTGACAACTCGCCCAGTCCGTGCTGCCGACCATGGCGGCCCCTGTCCTCCTCCGTCTTCACAGGTGTTTCCTGGCTTTCCCTCTGGGCGTCGTGCTCCTCGCGGCTCTGGACCGAGCGACTCTTTTTCAGTCTCTGGCCCCCACTGCTGCCGGCGGTGCTGGCCGACTCTCTGAAGCAGGGCTTGATCTTGTGGAGCCTTTCGATCATGGTCTTGTTGATGCGATGGGTCCAGTGGTCGGTGCGATGTAAGATGCGGATCAGCTGGGTGGTGGCTTCAGCCAGCACTGTGGCCATGGGGCTGCAGACTGGATCGCCGGGGAGAAGGTCCCGTGGCGTTCCTCTCATCTGCATGTCACATATCTTCACCTGGAGATCAAAGACAGAGAACAGTCTGTAAAAGCCTGGTCGCAGAGTCTGCAGTGATTTTACTCGGTTCTCAGCGAACTCAAGCATCATAGGGAACATTAAAAAATAAGTCTGCTCAAGTAATTTGCTCTTGTATGTTGTTCTTTCTAGGATTATACATTTAAGAAGAATAAGTGGTATCAAATAAAATGTGCTTTTGAACATCTAAACTGTATCAAATCTCTTCTAAAACCCTCTGAATTGTTTAAACACTGCCTCACAGGTTGATGTAATGTTAATGCACGAGTCAAAGATCACATGTGCCATTCTCATGTCTCGCTTCCTGCCAACTGGATCTGCTTTGTGTAATAAATGTGTCCGAAGAGCCTACATGGCGCTATGTTTAAAGGGTATAATCAATAACGACATGAAGCAGCATGATTATCTGTTATCATCTGCAGAATGTTGTGTTTGTCTGTTATTCAGAATTAGATGGCGCTTTTTTTTTATGGCAAATTATTTAGCATTTTATGGTAATTTGAATTAGTTTGAGGGGGTATGCGCACTACTTTTCTTCAGTTCTTCTTTTTTTTATTCCAGTGAAATAAAAACAGATTCAACATTTAATGATGTTTTTGAGTGCTTCTGACAGCAGCAGTATGGGCTGACCTTCTCTCCAGGGTTACTGCTGTAGAACATGACACAGGGGTAGAGCTCTGCAGCATCCATATCCTCGAAGGCCAACTTAGGCTCCTGTTCAAGTACATGACAAACACCAAGTAATAGACTGGGGAACATACAATCTTTTCAATTTGTGTTCCTAAAACAAGTTTCTCCACAAATCTAAATCTGCAAATAAGTGCAGTTAAAAGCCTGAAGTCCTTAAACGTTGTTATATAAACCCTCAAGAAGACGATTCAACATAGACTCTCACCTCTCCGTTCTTGCCAAATGAGATGGTTCTGGCCTCCATGTCCAGGACGCAGGTGATGAAGTCTCCCTGTGTGAAACTGCTCAGCGTCAGTGTCTGCTCCCCGTTGTGATAGAGGTTCCCACTGTATGCCCGGTACAGCCACATGTCTGACGTGGTCCGGTGGTTGAAGTCATGCACAGGCCACCGTGAGACGCCCACGCACGTGCCTTCATTGCCTCGGTTCTCCTTAACGATGTAAAACTGTCAGGAGAAGCAGACCAGAAGTTTGTTCAGTGACGTCTGTCCACATGGGTGAAGCAGACTGACGTTTTTGAGTTTCGAAGAAGCCAAACCTTCCACTGGTAACACCCAGAGGAGATCCCCGTTGAGGCCAAGCCATAGCCCTTCCCCCCGCTGCCATGGGTCAGCCCCTGGCCGTTCTCCACCACGCAGCACTGAGCTTTTTCCGGGTCAAAGGAAACTTCCTGGATGGGAAGGTTCTCATCTTCCTCCTCTGCCTCTCCCTGTTGACCAGAGAAACCATCAGCCCTCCAAACAAACAAAAAATAATCAAAAGTACATCCCTGACAGGCTGCACACCTGGACTTTCTCTTTCAGCTGGACAGCGTGTTTGGCCTGAGCGATGGGAGCTTCCCACATGCAGTCCGACAGCAGCGAGAACAGCCGCTCCACCACCTGAACAACAACACATGCTACAAAGTCTGCTGCTTCACTGAAGATTTATAGTCACACAAAACCAAGCAACACCTGCATCATCTGGTCGTCCTCCATGCTGGCCTCACAGGCGGGCAGGACAGCCTCCAGGACATGAAGAGCAAGCAGCCGAGTCCTCAGGTTCCCCACCAGAGGAACCCCTACATTCAGACATGAGCAGGAGTCAACATCTCAGTGGGTTTTGATTGTTTTTTTTTCTTTGTTTTTTTATGAGGAAAGTCCATCTGGGTTGTTATGGTAAAGCTGACCTGAGCAGCACTTCTGAGCGGCAATGTTGAGCAGCACTTCGGTCCATTTAGGAGACGCCATCTTGGACTGGATGGCCTTGGAGGACACCACTCTCCGGAGGAAGACCAAAAAGTCTCCGAGGTGCAGCTCCGCCGTGTGCTGCTTACGGATCAGAGCTGAGAAAACGAGAAAGTACCAACAGAGACACTGTTAAGAGAATGCACGTTTGCAGAGCACAATGAGAAGATCTGTCATCTAAATCTCACTTCTGAAGTCCTTCTTCTCCGAGTCTGCACTGTCATCCCGTTTGGTGTCCTCCTGGTCTTTCCCAGCAGCCCCGTAGCCCACTCCTGCCTGACTCAGCAGGTTCTTCAGCTGACTGCAGAGCAGGTCCAGCAGCGACTGGACAACCTTCGGGCTCAATTTGTCTGCGTACGTCCTACAAAAGAGAGAAAATGCTGCTGCCTCAAGCCAGAGCTGCAAAATTGCTGTAAAGTTTACATGGGAATCGACGATAATATGTAAAAATTAAAGGAAATATATGGAGATTTACTAGAGATCAAAACTGAACAATTAATCGTCCAGCCGGCTCTAATCTGCATTGACTGAACATGTCACAGTCACCGAAAAGTGTTTTATTCTGTTTGTCACCATCACAGAATAGTAAAGAAAGGAAATCACACAATTTTTAAGGTAAAAATAACTCAAGCAGGAGGGGGGAAAAATCTCTGAAGGTTAAGAGTCTAAAGGGAAAGTAAAAAACACATTTTATTATAAATTAGGTTCAAAACAATAACCCCAGAAGACTACATCCAGTCAAATAAGCTTTGATTTCATTTGTTTGTGTCTTCTTACAGACATTTTCTTTAAATAGTGTTTGTGTAATTTTAACTTTTAATAGTGTCTGTATATGAAAAATTACTGCTTATTTCTCATAGATTCCTGTGAAAAGTTTCCCCAGTTTGACCTCAAATTAAAAAACCTAAATCCAATCTTAAGAATTTCAACTTTTGACACCCCTAAATGGATGCCCTCCTTGTGTTGTCTCAGGTTGTTTTCAAGCTCCTACCCAGTGCTGATGGCCAGGATCTGCAGCAGGCGGGTGGAGGCCACCTTCAGGGCCGTGCTGAGCTGGGACACCCCAGGTTTCTGCAGGAGCTGGAGGGGCTGCCCCAGCATGGTCTCTGTGCCACACAGCTGAGACAGCACGTTGAGGAGCCCGCTGGAGATGGCCAGGGAGACGTCCACGGGCTGGTAACGGACACTCAGAGCAAACACTGTCACCAGCAGGAGGCGCTGCTGAGCTTCTACGTTGGAGAGAGAAATGAGGACGGCTCAGATGTTGAAAATAAAACCTGCATTTCCCAGAGTTCACACAGGTGAGAACAGGTTCATAATTTGCATATAGCTGCAGGAAAAGCTTCCAACTAAAGTCCCTGACTGCTCCAGTCATGAGAAGAAGGAAAGATTGACTTCTTTCACCTTTTAGGATTTTACAAAACTAAAAATAATACTCTGCAAACCTCAAAAAAGCAATTCTTTAAATAAAAATTTAAATCTCCTTCACTAAAAAGGTGCTTCAGTAAGATGCTGAATTATGGGTGTATTTAGTCTTTCACACTGCCAATGCAGTAAATAAATAAGATCTATAGTTTAATAATCCGTATTTTGTTTTTTTTTGTTTTTTTATCTACATTTTCCTCATTTTAAGACCAACGGTATGAACCACATGATTTTCACATAATATTCCTGATACGTAGAGCTCTAGAACTGAAAGTGGGAGCACTATTTTTTCCCAAATGCTATCATTTAAATGACCTGCAAACTTACAGCTGACTAAAAGCTTTAAAGTTACACTAGTGGATAAACAGAAGCAGTGAGTTTTACCGATGTGGTGCTTGTTGGCCTGTAGGGCTTTCTCCAGAGTGACGGACAGCTGTTGGTAGATTTTATGAACGGCTGTCTGGATCTCCATCTGTAGGCTCCTCTTAGCTGCTTTTATTCCATCCTGCACCAGCATAACAGGTTTTTTTGTTTTGTTTTGTTTTTAAAGAAAACCACTCATCAGTGGTAGTAAAGTCTAATCACATCAGCAGCCTGGTACCTGGTAGTGATGCAGTTGCACGCTCTCCCTCTTCAGCCCTCCGGCACCGACGGTGCCGAGGCCGAAGCAACCGGCCAGGAACTGCAGCCTGACAGAAGTGAGCAGGGACGAAGACTGGAAGGCACCACTGGATCGATCGGCGTTCCCCGGCTGGCTGCCTTTCTCTTCCATCCCTGAGATCAACACCACAATCTGGTGGAGCGCTTCCAACCGCAGCTGGAAACAAAACACATTACCAGATTAATCTTTTCATGAGTACTCTGAGATTGAGCTGACATTAAACTTTGAGTCCCCTCACCTCCGCCCGGCTCTGCTGCTGCTCCATGGCCAGGATAGTGGCCTGTGGGCTGGTAGACATGCCCTCCTCCAGCTCCTTGAAGGCCGGAGCCAGGCCCACGTCACCGCTGATGAAGCTCACCATGTTGTCGATAAGAGCGTGGACTCCCAGCGAGCAGTTCAGGTCCAGGTCGGACTCTTCATAGGAGTGCGCTGAGCCGTAGCTCCGCTGGCGGCTCAGCTTGGCCCGGAACCAGGTCTCAGCCAGGGAGTCAGGGGAGCTGTGAAGTAGACCTGAAGAAAAGGGGGAAGAGGAGGAGCCTTTCAGTTGCATTCATGCACCAACAGGTTTTTTGGGGTTTTTGATGGGTGAATGGTTTTTAAATAAATGAGTGAATGTTGAATCTACATGCAGAGAGAAGCCTTCATCAGCCAGAGTATCTGACATCTGAGAAGGTGAATGATAACCATGTCACTGAGTCAACACTACAGCACTTGAGGGCTTCTTTAGATCAGGGATGTCAAACTCACTTCCATCGATCGCCACATCACCATCATGGTGGCCCTCAAAGGGCCAGCTGTGACTGTGAGACTGTATAAATGTAACTACTCCCTGACACTTTGTTGAATAACAGTTTCTGTAATGATTATTATTTATTCATATTACAAAAATTGTCACATGAAAAGGCAGACTTTTTTTAATCACAACTTTGTTTTAAAAGAAGAAAAAGTGTGGTAAAATTTAGAATTTTGCAGGATCGCCATTTTTTTTTCATCATAAAATTATGATTTAATGTTACAAAATTGCGATCTTTGTATTTTTCATAAGAATTCTTGCTATAATCTCTGCTGTGAAAAAAAGAAAATCTAACAAAACAGAAAACACTGAAAAACTGACTTTTTTAAACATAAAATTATGACTTTATGTCATAAATTGCAACTGTTATATAACTATTCACTATAAAATTGCATATTTGGCAATATGAAGTTGCATGCACTTTTATATTAAGATGATCACACACCGTTCCAAGATATCATGGGGGCCACATAAAATGATGTGGCTGGCCTTGAGTTTGACATATGTGCTTTAGAAGCTTTAAACTTCATTAAATCCATCCAGCATCACAACTGTCACCAGGAATGAGCTGTTGCTTCACAGCATAACCAGCATTCCTGATGGGAGAATGAACTGGATGCTGCTGGTTTCTCATCTGTCACACTGAAAATGATTTAAAGAGATTTAAAGGGCCACTTCATGAAGGATGGATGGAGCGGAGGGCAGGGCATTTACAGTTGCAGAGCCGTGAGTTAACCAAAGAAGAAACATGCCATCGTTTACTTGCTTGGAGCTCCTCTTGTGTTTGGGACTCAACTGCCCCAAAAGAAGCAAATAAACTATCCACAGAGGAATCAAAAGACACAGAGACAAGAGTGACACATAAACGACGACAACAAACATCAGCCTGTCCGTCTAAACTGACTGTCATGTGGTTGTTACCTCTCTTTTTATGAGAGAACGCCAAGTCCAGGTCCATGTTTCTCCGTCCACTCTGAAAGAAAGACAGAAGTGCACATGTAACTTTCCCATCACAGATCACAAGAGAATCATCACGAGGTGGACATGTTCATCGGCGTTACCAGGCTGTAGCCCTCCTCGTCCGACTCCGGCTGGGAAAGGTCTGACTCACTCCGGGACTTCATCAGTCTGTAACTCGGGCTGCTCTGAACAGAGCGGCTCTCTGCGCTCAGACTCTCACTCCTGCACAAAGAAATACTCAGTTTCATCAGTGTAAAAGCTCAACAATAAAGGATTCCCAACAAAATGTCTCACCGTTACCGAAAAAATGTGCTCTGACATGATGAAAAGGCAAAAAGCCCTGGAGAACAGCAGCCAGGCTGCCAAAATGATGTTGCTCCAGGTGGAATTAAGCACAGACAGAGGTCCACGCTTAGATGGGACTTGTTTAAACTTCTCAAAAGTAGGTTAAGTATTTTAATCAGGAACAGAAAATGTCAGCAAATTCTCATGGAACTCTGAAAGATTCACCTCTCCCTGTGGACTGAGTAGCTTCATGAAAACACTAATTTTCACTCCTCTTTATTATGTGGTTCATTAGTTTAACAAAGAAAGCTGAACGAATCACTTTTATACACCTTAATGGTCGACTACTTCCTCTTTTTTTTTTTAACTCAGGGATTGCTGGATGAATATGACTGAAATAAACATCAACAGTTTTAGTGCATGGAGCTTTTATTACATTTATTTTTATTAAAACAAAGACTGCTGTTAGTCGTGGTGTTTCCCAGGGTTCTGTTCTCGAAACCAATGTATTTTTTTGCACTAAAATACTGCTGTTCTTTTGAGTATTAAAAGAAAAGGTCAGAATTCACGAAATTTAAAGTCCTTGAGCTGCATCCTTTCAAACCAAAAAAAACAAACAAAAAACAACTTCATAATTACACATTTTTACACTTTTACTGTGGAAGTCTACTTGCGATTCCCCAAGTTTCAAATAATTTTAAAATGATCAAGAGTGGAAACTTATGTGTCAACAGACAATTCTGACCTGGTCATGAAGCTCAAACACTCCTGCGTTCCTGACGCTGACTGAGTCGGGCCGTCCTCCTGGTTCTGCTTCGTCAGCTCACTCAGCACCGGGCTCACCCCCAGGACCAGCAGGGCACAACGGTGAATCACAGAGTTGCAGGCCGCCGTGTACAAGTCCTGGCCCTCTGGAAGACCCGTGCTGCCCCTCCTCCCCTCCTGAGACAGGATTGTGTCCTCCTCTCCAGATCCTCCTCCTCCACCTCCTCCTCCACCACCGCCGCCGCTCCTGGAGGCTGACCCAGAGCCCAGTCCTGTGCTGCTGCTGGCCCGCTCCCGGTCCCGACTGCGAGCCACCTCTCGGGCTGAGAGGAAACATTGGAAGATTTCTGCATTGTACATCGAGCACAAACACACCAGATGCAGGGTTAGAATAGCAGAAGCGGCTTTTTTATTCAAAAATGACTGGAGAGCAAAGTCCAAAAGCAACGCTTCAAACCCAAATGAATGCAACTCATCAGAAAGCATTCACAAACATGAGATAACGCATGACACTCATGACATTTCAAAGTATTTGATCTTCTCCTTCATGCTGAAGACAGTAATTTCAGATGTTGAGATCAGAGTGTCATTTAAATTCACACTGCATACAAGTACGCACACAAATATGTAAAGAAACGTCCTCATGAGTACAGTATTGTCAGTCATCACTGTAAAATGGCTTCATTTTAAGTGGGGTTTTTTTTATTTATTTTTTTCTATCAATGCTAGACGCAATTGCCAATTTTGAGTTTTTTGAGAATTTTTTTTCAATGTAAAACAAATGTTTCGTTCAGGAAAAACGTTCAACTACTTTTAACCTCCTTTTAAAGAATAATGAACATTTCTTTATTGGCAGGAAGCATTGTTCAGCTCTTTATGAGCAACAATCAAGAGATCAAACAGTGTCGTAAAAGAAACTTCATAGCTATTGTGTAGGGAAGGAAATTACTGAAACACTTAAGTGATGTTGTCCGTGTCAATTAATTTAATTGCTCAAAATATTAAATAAATTACGGCAAATGGTTCAACTGTGCTTGTTTTCACTCATTTTAAAATAAAGATATAACTGATAAAATTGAGCATATTTACAACTAAAACCTTGCCAACGCTTTTGTCAAAAAGTAAAATAAAACAAAAATAATATCATTAGTTGTAACCGAGGTGAAATGTTCAATTAATCAATAAATAGGTTTCAGGTCATATTGCCAAGCCATACTGTCCTCTGAGCTAAAATTAAAAAAAAATTATCCAAAAGCTCTTTTATGATCCAGTTTTCTTGCTAATAATTAGCCACATACAGAACAATAATAAACCAGGATGGAAATATAGCAGAGGCTGCAGGGATGGGGTACTTTATTAGCTCGATTTCTATCTCCTTCACCTCCTTGCATCAACTATTCTCTTTTAAATGTATAAGGAGACGTCTTTTGACTTCCGATGGGTCAAGCTTCAAGGATGTTTGAGCTTATTATGATTTTACTCCAAAATACAAGAAAAAAAGATGATATTTCTGCAATAAAACTGCAACAAAACAGCATTAAGCATAAATCCAGTTAGTAAAATTACTTCTCATGACATTGATGACTTTATCAAAGGCAAAGCTGTACACAAAGCAGCAAAAAATGAATACCCAATATTCAGAAAACCAATAAACAGATGAACTCACTTCCAGCAGTCATGACTTCGTGTTCACGGTCCTCCTCTTCGTCGTCTTGCTCCTGATGGCCCTCCTCTCTCTCACGGTCGGCTCGCTCCTCCAGCTCTGCCTCCTCGTCAATGGTGCGAGTGAACGAGTGTTCCTGAGGGTCCATGTCCAGAGAGTCCTGGTTGTCTGAAATCTGACAGCCAAAGAACGTCCCAGAGCTTGAGTAATTAGTGTAATTAGTGTAGAACATTTCTGAGGAAACATTTGATTCAGTACTGACATCAGAAATTGGAATAACTGAGGTGGAGAGCAGCTGGTTTGTGTCAGAAAGTCAGGATTCAGGAAATATTTGCAAAATATTTTATTTGTGGAAGTTAAGTGTTATTAAAACAAATTGTGATTTTAGGACAAAAAGTTGAAATTCTGCAAAATTTATGAACAAAATGTCACAAAAGACTTATTTTCCAAAAAAGAAAATACTAATTTTAATTCTGTGACATCTGCAATTCTATGATTAAAAACTCTTGTTTGTCTTGACCTTCCAAAATGTAAAATTTGTGTCTTTACAAGAAAAGAAAATTGCGGTTTGAGTAAGAAAGTTTAAATTTTATGATAAAGGTCACAATTTTTGTGAAATCTGAGACTTTTTGACAAAAATCTACAACAAAATTATATATTTTTTATTTACAATAATTCAAGAAAAAATTGTGATTTTAGTACAAAAGCCTCAATTATATGATAAAAGCAGTGAACTTGAGACTTTATGACAAAAAGTCCAGGAACTAGCAGGAAATCTGACATAGCTGGTTGAGAAAGTAAAGAATAATTGGCCCTTTAACGGTAACCATGGTGACGATGTGACCTCGGATGAAGCAGAGTTTGACACCCCTCTATTACACGAATCTTTAACTCACCCTCCTCTCACGTGATGAAGACCTAGTCTGGATGAAATCCATGTTCTTGCAGGCTAGTAGGCGGTTTCGTACTTTATAAACGCTACGGTAGACTTCTGCCAGGGTCTTAGATGGCTGGTACCTGATGAAGAACAGACAAAACGTCAATGACATGTTCGATTAAGGATGAAAGCATGCAACAGAGTGGAAAGTTCGACTTCACCTTCCCTCTCCACGGGCCTGGCCCAGCAGCCCTGTGTGCTTCAGTAAGGCGGCCAACACAAACCTGGACACGGTGTCCAGCAGGGACTCATTACTGAGGGACGCATTGTCCCAGTCTGCAACAGGAAACAGTGCCATCAGTGTTCTGCACGATTCAAAGTTAATTACAGCTCAGATGTACTGTCATGTGTCAGAGGCAGACCTTTGCTGATGGCGTAGTCCTGCATATTGATCCAGAGGCTGTTGGCGGGCTCTTTAGAGGAACCCAAAGCCAAATCCACCAAAACACTCAAGTCTGGACGCAGAGTACAATCAAATGGTTTCTGCTCTTCATTGCCAGACAGCGCTGCCTCCAGTAACGAGCTGATGCAGGTGTCTGAAGGACACAGGCGAATAGAGAAAACAACAACTGAACGGGGGAGAAAAAGGAGCATCACACCCAGTTTAAAAAAAAAAAAACAGGAAAAAAAAAATACTCGACTAGAACTTTAAGACTCAGTCGGTTTCTTGTGTTACAGATTGCATTGACAGCTCTGATCTGCCCACACTGACCAAGCTGAGGGATGTCCATCTCCAGTCCATTGTTGAAAAGAGGTGTTTTTAGCCAGTAAGCCGTGTCCTGTTCCTCCATCGAGGTCTGGGCTCCCTGTAGCATTCCACCCAGGCAGCGACCCACCAGCAAGGCAACCGTCCTCTCAAGGTCCACGAGCCAGACCCAGGACAGTGCTGGCTGCGGCAGGGACGTTCCCGAAGCTGGCTCCGCAAAGTCCGACGTACCTGATGAGCAGAAACAGTCAATTAAAGGACTCCAAAATGTGAAAATGTGCTGATGAAACAAAAACAGACATTTTATTTTGTGAGGTCTTAATTGCCTTTGATGTACCAGGAAATATCATTCAAAAGAATGTTCAAACAGTTCTAAAGTGACCTGGCAGGCGTTGGCTTGTAGGTGGAGCTATGATAAGATGGTTTATGTTTGAGACAGTTGAGCAGCAAGTTTATGATGAAAAGTAGCAATTTCTATCCATCCATCTTCTTCCACTTATCCGGAACCATGTCGCAGGGGCAGCAGCCTGAACAGGGATGCCCAGACTTCCCTCTCCCCAGACACCTCCTCTAGCTCTTCCGGGACGATCCCAAGGCGTTCCCAGGCCAGCCAAGCGACATAGTCGCCCCAGCGTGTCCTGGGTCTTCCTCTGGGTCTCCTCCCGGTGGGACATGCCTGGAACACCTCCC
>JBAMYA010000018.1:1197846-1211739 GCA_037176975.1 Arrhamphus sclerolepis
CCGATCTGATGGTAACCTAATTTCTATGCAGTGAGCTGTTTAAACGTTGTTTTTCAGACGACGAGACCAATGACACATACTTGTCTGTATAATACTTGCATGACAGTTGCAAATGCATGATAAAGACCAGATGTATGAGTCAGAGGTTGACTGTACATCCAAAACACCCTCATGGCGCTCTTGATGCAATGCATCTATATTAATTTGAATCATAAATACAGAAAGGAACATATATGACTTAGTTTTAATGCAATAGATATATTACCAAACTCAGCAAAAAGACAAAAAGAATAAGATGATATTGAAAAGTACTGAGTTACATTTCTGAAAGATATGTGATTATAATCTGAAGACTGAAAGCTTCATGTCATTTGGTGAGAGAACAGAGTGGCCTTCAGAACACTTCAGCTAATCACCCATCTGTGGCCATTGTCTACAAGAACCATATGTCACTGTGATGTCTGCTTCTTATAATGAGGATGAAGATAAGTAGCATTTGATTACTTCCTCGCAAACAGTGCAATGTGAAATGCTGTATGTGCCCAGGCACTTGCAGATCAGTCTGTGCACAGATACAGAATTAACAACTCCATTTAGACCACAGTAAAAAATAAAATAATTTTTTTTTTCTCACAAAAGTCATGAAAAATTAGGGTTATAAAAATACCAGGGATTCATTACTGTGTTCGTTGTTCCATCGTCTATCTGGTATTCTGATACAAAACAAAAACAAAAAAGAAAATCCTTTATACTATCTGGTTTTGCACCAGAAGTGATTAGATCATTTGATACCATCATTCCAGTGGTTCTATTTTCTGCACCATAAGACCTTCCCCAAGGGAGTACACAACCATAATGGTTTTCCAGAAATATTATCGACCCGGCCCATTTCTGAAGGTGCCTATTATTGTAATAATGCCCTTACCTTGTGTGTAGATAAGGCACAACTTAAAATGTGACACTATATCATTTGAAAGTAGCTGTATATGGTGCTCTGCAGAAAATTTGTATGTGGGTGTTTCTTTCAGGACAGACGCCTCGGAAATTCACTTATTCACTTATTTATTATAAATGCATTCCCTTTATGTGCATTGGGCATGCTGAAATTCATACTTTCTGTAAACAAAAGCACACATCCAAGCAAGTTCATAATTAGATGCACGCTCATGTTAATGCAGTTCCTATAAAACTGGATAAAAAAGAAAAATATCTGAGTGAGTGGTTTAAGAGAGAGAGAAAAGCAGTTACTGCATTACTTTATCAGATAGCCAAAACACAATTCCAAATGAGTAATGGTATCATGTTACAGTTCGCTGAATGTATGAGCAAGCAGCAGCTGTTTTTTAGCCAGCGCAATAGATAACTGGAAAGGCTTCACAGCAACAGTGTCTGGCATCATCTGTGTGGAAACAAAAAAAAAAAAAAGAGGCCTGCAGTCAGCCCGAAAGCCGCAGCACAAGGCTTTCAGACAAAGAAAGTCACAAATGACTCCAAGTTTTTGAATTTTTACGCCTCTGTGACAGTCCCTGAATTCAGTTACAGGAAATACTGAAAACGAAGTGGTTGATAGCATGTTGATATGTTAAAGACCCATTTGTTTGATTGCCAATTGATATTTGTTTAGCTATTGACTCCATTTACCGGGAAGTCTTGAGGAATCTTAAAAATTACATGGTTGAAAATGAACTTACGATAGTCATTTTAAGGTTAGGGTTACAAATTACCACTACTTCATTAGGGGTGGAAAAGTGAACAACCCAGTTAAGGATAGAAAGGGATAATGTTTTTTATGCTTAAATCACATCAGCGCAACTTTTTCTGTTCCATAAACTAACAGATATTTATAAATGGTAAAATTCTGCACCGGTAAACAACTGGCAATGAAAACAACAGGAGTGGTTGTAAAAACACAGAAAAAAAGTAATAAAGTTGTTAATAATAGTCATTGTCATGTATAAATCTTATATAATAATAATATAAAATAGCTGTAAATGTTTCAGGAGCTCAAATGTCCTAATTACTGTACTTTAAGAGTTTTGCACAAAAGTCTTTACCGCTCCAGTCTTGTCTTGTAGTTTTATCAAATTTTTTTTTTTTTTCCACAGTCTCTTTAAGATATGAACAGATAATACAACCTGGGTCTCTTAAACCTTAATAGAACAGAATCGTAAAAACATCTGTATGGGAGGTCTCCTTGGAGACTTAATTCTGAGCTCGGTTAGGGACAGTCGCGCTGAATATTGACTTTTTCTTGTAAAAGTAATTTTGTTCTGAACATTGTATGGTTTTATTTTGTGCACATTATCTTGAAGTCAATATATATGAATCTTGAGATTTTGGTGAAGTCTTGCTCGATTAAGTCTTTTGTTAAGTTTTACTTATAGCTGTCTTCTGCTTTAGGACTTTCATGTTTAGGTTTATTTCCTGTTTTATTTTGAAAGTGTTTTCCCTCATTTCTTTTGCTCTGCCTGGCTCTGTATTTATTTGAATGAATCCATATTTATATACAACATATGGATGGTAAGTTCAAAAACAAAACAAAACAAAACAATAAGATTAGGGTGTGGCAAAGACTTTGCGCAGTACTTGTATTATTACTTCACCATGAATCTCTTTATTATATTTCCTGTCTGTCAGCGGTTGGTGGCTGTGATGATCATTAAAGGGCTACGTGAAGATATTACACTGTGATTTGAACATTACTGTACTTAACACCCATCTAGATAAAGAGGTCTATGCATTGTAATAGACCACTGAAGCTGTAAAAACCTAATTACATTAAACTGAATTAAGAGGTTACTATACTAATTGTTGATGTCGGAGCTCTCCTCCAATGAGATTCAGAGTCACGCCTGAGACTGAAATGTATATCGCATTTTCTGGAGAATACTATCTTTTCAAAGCATTATTGCACAGATTTAGATTAGACTGGTTAAAAAAAAAAAGAAAAAAGAAAAAGAAAAGAAATGCTTCCCTCCATGATCGGAAGGTCAGTTGGCAGAATGAAAGAAAAAAAAAAACACCTCCATTTCTTCTTGAGATAATTAAAACAGAATGTCAGCACTGTCACTCACAAGCTCAGAGAATGCCCATTAAGGACATCCATTAAGGTCTGCTTTTATGTCATCTAGAAGAGACTTTTAGCACGAGAGATTTTACAGTTAAAGAACAAAGTGGAGCCTTGTATTTTAGAAGCTTTGACCATATAATCATGTGCCACATGTCAGAATAAAGAGAGAAAACCATATTTGCTTCTTATGTTTTGTTGTTTGTTTTTTGTCCCATTTGCACTACTTATCTAGAATCAGTTTGAGCTCACACCTCATTGCTTATCACTGGTCCTTTTCAACCAAAGCGGCCACTGACTTGTCTTTTAAGAAAAGCTGCAATGTGGGTCTATTCAGCTGCCACAAAGGTGGGATGATGGCAGATCAGTCTTTGTTAAAGACCAGCACAGTGTGAAATTAAGGGTTCTTGTATGCTTCAGCATCTATTAATATTACGCTCGCTAACCTCTGTTAGCTTATCAGAGCATCACAAACATTCCTTATTTTCTCCACAAATGCTACAAACCTCATGAATATTCAAGAATTGGAATTACACGCTGTACTTGGGGAGTATGACATATTACAAACACTGGCCAGATGATGTCTTAAGTTTGAAATTTACAAAACATCAACTTTGATGAAAGTAAACATTAACACTTAACAATAAGGTACACAAAATGTTGCTTAATTGCACGCACACACACAGAGAGACATAAGGAAGACAAAAGAAAAAAAAAAACTGACTAATTAGTTTAAATATTGGGAAACCAATGAGGAACACGCCACCACTTAATTTATGACTATCCTTTCTGGTTATACTTTTCATTTTGATGACTTGACCTTTAAGCAAGCATTACTCTCTTTAAAACCTTGTCTGCAACTTAATCATCAAGTAACATTTAAGTTGGGGTTAGTTCATCGTTTGTTTTCTGATAATTAAGTACCAATCAAGCAACATTTTGTGTATCTTATTGTAAAATGTTACCAAATAAACCCTTTGACGTAGCCTATGTACTCTGAATCAAATGTTCACTAATAATCAGCTTTAGACTTTATATTTAAAACAATCAGCATTCATACTGCAAAAGTGTCCAAGCAAAGCTTCTTGGGATTCAGAAAAATAGATTTATCATGTTTATCATATATCATATTTCAGAAATGAACTTAACCATTAAGAATAACAGCAACATTCTCTTTTTTTTTCCTCCCTGATCTGTCAGCTTAACTGAGCTGTGATGAATGGTTAAAAAAAAAAAAAAGAAAATGAAAAAGAGTCTTTTAAGATGAGCCAACTGGATCGGAGCAGCCCTGCAAAGTCTTTTAGAGACTTCAGGCTCTCCAATTATGTTGTAAATAATCACAGCAGTGGCCAGAGCCTCAGTCTGTGCCTGCGCAAGCTCGGCACATCACTTCTCTTCATGAATAGAACCTCACACTCCTATTACGGTTTCTGAAATGATAAGGAGGGATTACGAAAAACTGCGGGTGCATATCGAGGCGTGTGTAGTGAAGCCATCTTAACTCCTGACGAAATGTACTCAAGTAAAAAGGGCTTAGTGTGAACCAAAGAGGAGTGCCAGTACCCTGCATGGTCAAGAACTAATGCCAAAATCCTGCTCTCTGGTCTCTCTCATTGTTAGGTCTGTTGGTTATATATTTGTGCTTTTAAAAAAAAAATAAAAAAATCAGCCAATGAATTGAATTCCTACAATTTTCAGTTTTTCATAGAGGAAATTTTAACAACACGCTGGAGAGAACATCAATGAAATTATTTCAGTCTTCAATCTAAAGACAAAGATACATAATTCATTTAGCCACAATAAAGGGAGGAAAAAAAGGGAAAGTACCTGTTCAATATTAATATTTGGATGTCTTTACTGACCTTAAAAAAGAAAACACAAGGAATAATATTAAATTTAGCTTACCTTGTTTTTAAACTCTCTTGAATTAATAAATGGTGTCTCTGATGTTATGCATATGAAACAGGTTCAATTTTATTGTTTCCTGTACAATAAGAAAGCTTTAGATCAGTTTGTTCTTGAACAGTCATAATGCTGCAGACATGGCAAATTCCCTCAGCCATTAAGTGTCTCAAAACCTAACCATGTGTGACAAAGCCATTTCATAATGTCTTTAAAGATAAAATAAAATAAGCTTGTCAAGGAAAGCACAAAGTACAAGCCAAAGACTGCATCCTCATTCAAATCAAATTTAATTTAGTTGCATTCTACAAATTGAGATTTCGGCTGTTTTCAGTCTCAAAGTGACCCACATCATATTTTTTTCATGGCTATCTAAACAGTTCAAAAACATGAAATCTGACGTTTTTACACATCATACCTGGGTTACTTTTACACGTGGTCCTAAATGGGATACGTATCTTTTACCAATGAGACTTCAGAGTGCATTTCATCCATCTTTGATGTCACTGTTCTGCAACTGATGTCTCAATTCTGCATTGTTGAAAGTCTTTTTTTTTTTGTCTTTTTGGTCTCGTTTTCCTCAGTCTTTTTCTCATTTTTGTTTGTTTATGAAGTTGTCGGCTTCTACTGCATAAAAACTTAAAAAGTAAATCATACAGGAGGGAGGCGTCCAGGGGGCATCCGATATAGATGCCCGAGCCACCTCAGCTGGCTCCTCTCGATGTGGAGGAGCAGCGGCTCAACTCCAAGCTCCTCCTGGGTGACAGAGCTCCTCACCCTATCTCTAAGGGAGCATCCAACCACCCTGCGGAGGAAGCTCACCTCAGCTGCTTGTATCTGGGATCTTGTTCTTTCGGTCATGACCCAAAGTTTATGCCCATAGGTGAGGGTAGTAGTAGTTTGGGATGGAGGGTAGTAAATCGAGAGCTTAAATAAGTCTTGGGAAAAGGAGCAAGATAAAGAATGGTTTCACTGTATGACCTCATAGCTAGATGAGAGAAGATCTTACACAGTGTCCTTTTAAAAAGACCCGTCTGAAGTTATGTCACTTCATTTGCGAAGCACTTAGATTAAATGTAGGACATAAATAAAACAACACTGAAATGAAAGTTAAGGTTTAGCTCGTGTTTGAGGGGTAAGAAATTCAAAGCCATCTGATAAACATCTGCAGATCTGTATTATGGGATAACTGACAGCTGGAGAAGAAATTTCAAATCCTTCTGGTTTGGAAGAAGAAAAAAGGAAAAATAGAAGAAGAAACTTCATTTTACAATATAGGAGCCATCACAAACAGAAATTCCCTCCCCAAAAAGCCCAAAATAACAGCAGCTGTGACAATAAATGAAGTCATACTCCAAAATCATCAAAATACCAATCATGAATACATATGCAATAGTCTGACTTACTTTTTTTTTTTTTTTGCCAGAATGTCTGATTAATGACAAGCCAACGTGTTTTGCTAACTATAACTAATTTGTTGATGCATAAACCTAACCAGTGAGGACAGTGCTGGCCCACGCAGGACAACACCTCTGGACAGCAGTCCTGTCAAAAGCCTCCGATAGTCTCCCCTTTCACAAAAATCTGTGCAAACATATTCTTGTACGTAGTCTTTTCTTTCCTTCACGCTTTCACAAACTTCTTTGACATCTTGTTGTTTAATAACGCACCATTTAAACACAGCCATTGCCGACCAAAGTGCTTTAAATATCCCTGTCAGAATGAATCACAAACTTTGCTTCATCTGCAGAAACCCCTGAATTTATTGTAGCAGTCGGCTGTAATGGTGGAGCTTTTCATCCTTTTCATCCACTCTCAGCTCATCACTGTTGTTTTTTTTTGTTTTTTTTTTCAGAAAATAAAAACAAAAAACTTCTAAGGTCTTTTCATGATAACCGTTGTTAATGGTCAAAATCATTTTTTTGTTTTCATTTGAAACAAATTGTCTCAGGATATAAATGAGAAGCTTACCTCCAGAAACAAGCTGCACTTTCTCTCACAGACAAGTGGAAGAGAAGCTGAATGAGAGTTTGTTGTTGAGCCACTGACACATACACTTTCAGACTTCTGAAAATTGTCTTTCTGCTTTTATATTATTCCTGATCAAAGATGACCTGATCGTAAGGCCTCCTCTGCATTACAACGTCTCACCCTGAGCAGTTTCATTTTGGATATGATGTCAAAAATGGTTTGTGCAGACTTATATTGGTGAGCTCTTTTGAATCGTAGGACTTGGAATTACATTGTCAGTAAATACTGACGATAAACAAACAACACGTGAAAATTAACTGCTTTTACAGCAGAAAATGTGTTTTGTTTTTTTTAAATAAGGAAGCGCCAAAAAGAAGAATGTGGTTCATGGTTAGGGAGAACTGGTTATTCTTTTGTGTGTGTGTGTGTTGCAAGAATGGCCTCCGAGGTCACAAAAATGAGTGTCATTTCAAGTGGCGGTTTAATTGACTAGAAAGTAGATGGAGTCGCAGGATTGTATCAGGTAGTCTTTGGTTTGGGATGGACTGTATAAAACATGCTGGACTGGATGATGGCTGAGATCTTTCTCGGTGAGGAGAGAATCTCTTGACCAGAAAAGGAAGATTAGACTTTTCTAGAAAAAATTAACCCAGATTTCAACAGTGAGATAAAGAGGAGTAAAGTAAGGCTTCATGATCAGACATGGAGGAGGCAGTGTGATGGCTGCTTGAATTCAGCCAAATAGATGTTGGTGCGAACTTCCTGATGCAGAAGTTCAGCATCACATCCTTCCCTTTCAGTCTTCTCATCGCTGCTGAGAAAGTTCACAGCTGATTCAAAAGAAGACATAAAAACATTATTTTAAAGAGCATCAAAAGCTCACATTTCCGAGCTAAATGTGACAGCAGTATCAGTGTTCCTGCGTGAGGATCTGTCTTCATGTGCCAACCTGCCTCTGGATTACAACCAAAAACACATCCCACTTCAGTGAGAGGCAGATTAATCCCGTTAGTGTGTGTGTGTGTGTTTGTTTTCTTCGTTGGAGATGAACAGTGTGGAAACAAGTGTGTGTTTTTTAGTGACTTTGTGTTTGTTAAACATATTCTGCATATCGTGCATTCAAATGTCCCCAGTTCTTCTGGAGGTTTTAAACTAACATGGTGACTGGAATAGTGTGCTTGTTAACATGTGCACAAGTGTGTGTCGGTACGTGTGTGTGTGTGTGTTAAGGTGAGAATGAGCATCAACAAATGGCTCTATTGTTTGTGTGGCCTTTTTGAGAAGAGCAGCCTGTTCTTCGGCACCTTCACCATCAGTGTCACTTTATGTACTTTGTGTCCGTTTCAGAGACTTTTTAATCAAAGATAATAAATCTCTATGTGACAGCAGCAGCTGAGTGTTTATTCACAACACACATGACTCACACCATGCTGGAGACTTTCTTGAAATTTCAGAAGTTTAGGATTTTTCCTTTATCTCTTTTAGATATTTAATGATCAACCTGTAAAAATACCAAAATAACCCCATATCATTTTCACTTTTTCAATTTTATTCTATAGTTTATTATATTTTAACAATAAACAGAGATACAATACAAAAGACATGATGGGGCAGAAGAAAGGAAAAACATCACAGACGATCTGACATGAAGTCAAAGATGAGAGAGACTTTGACAACTTCATGAGGGGGTTTTATTTTCTCGTTTAACACTGAAGGAAGGCGCTGGCGCTTGATGCTTTGACTCAGATATCAACAGACTTGAAATCATCCATAAATCTCTTAACCTACCTTTAAAATGTGAACCAACAGTTTTCAGGTCTCTATTTAGCTGACTGAAGAATAAACTTTGTCTCACAATCACAAGTTCTTTAATGAGGAGGGAAAAAAAGTAGTTTGCGACTGCTAAAAATCAAACACTGAGTTTTATTTTATAAGTATTTTGTAAGTGGCGTAAGCATTCAACAAATTAAGCTTATGAGAAACATTAACTGCAAAAGCAACTCAAAAGAAATTATGGTGAACACCTGAACTACCTGAAAAAAACAAACCTGCACGTGTTGAAACGGACACAACAAATGATTTTGACTGGCTTTATTGATCAAATAACAATTAAAAAAAGCTTTCTTTAGTGATGAAAAGGCTGGGATGCTGTGTAAAATGTGTAAATCTTGTAAATCCATATTTTATTCCCAACAGAACATAAAAATCTGTGGTAAAATAATAGCAAAAATAATAAAAAAACTACTTTAACGTCAGACTGCATGTTAATACTAACGCGTAGACGAATGTACGTCATATTCTTTTTTTCTTAAGATGTCAAAATAAAGGCAACAGTTTGTTCTTTTGTTTGTTTTTTTGTAAATGATTAACAGAATTAGTAATATTTTTATATAATGATCTTATTGTTCCAGTGATGTATATACTGGACTGTGAAGGTAAGTTGCCATCTTTGTACCTCCTGGTTCACTCTAGATGCTCTCAGCTCAAAGTTTTAAACTGGACCTTTCTGATAATCATTAACTAAAGTGGAAATATACAAAATGGGGTCCATGAATCTGTTCTGGGGCAACCTGGACTGGAGCCAAGTTTCAACAGCAGAGAGGTGAAGTTGGTCCTGGTCTGGATGACTTGTGTAACATCACAGCGATGCTTTTTTATTTTTATTTATTTTTCAATATTTAGACAATATATGTTGCTGTGTTGACACTTTCATGTGGCATTAAAAAGGCTATACAGTGTGTCAATTTTTATTTTGCAGAAACACAAAACTTTAAAGTAACACGTATTCCCCGGTGCTTCCATAAATCAACGCTGTTTGGTGCAGATCAGGAGCACTTCCACATGACAAAAAAGTGTTAAAAGTGACACCAAATCCACCAAAAGTCAAAAGCTGAGTTTGTCTGCAGAATTGAAAACCTGTGAACTTTGGCGCCCCCGAGTGGTGGCATGAAGAATAACATCAAGCTGCAATCCAGTATTGAAAGAGACGTGTGAAGAGTAAAACCCAGACGTTACAAAAAACATACAAATTCAGAATTTAGAAAAGTGTTTGCAAAGGTTTATGATCACTAATACTACTTTGTTTTAATCAGACTGAAACCAAAAGGATTCAGTTTGATATGCTCAAATAAGATATTCTCATAGTTTCTTTAAAGAAATTATAAATATCACTTCCAAATAATTTTAAGATAAAAGCCCAGGACAGAAAAATGCTCAAAAAAGTTTAAAAAATACAAAACCTCAACAGTACTATTAAACAATAGAATATGGTATTTTATTTCCCTTTTTTCTGTTTCCCCGTGCTGCTTTTGGGAGTGTCAGTCATTGATCATTTTAATACCTCTGTTAGTTAATAAACTACATTCATTTCTCTTCTTTCCACTTCATTGTTGTCTTTTGCTGTTGTACACATCATTAGTGGTATATAGATAATTTATTACACTGATACTTGTACACATAGCTTTGTTTTGAATTGAAGTGATTTCAGTTGATTGTGTAAACCCTTGGATTGTGTACTTGTGGTCATCAGTAGTAAAAATATGATAAATTTCCAGTTAGAATTATGTTGTTTGTGTCATTTGATCTCTTTTCCATCAGTATCAGACCTGTGTGGAACGACAAATATCATACTATTTTATATATATGTAAATATAAATATACATAAATATATGCACACATATACACATATATATACTATTTTAATCCCCATTGGGAAATTCTTTCTCTGCATTTAACCCATCTGGGCTACTAGACCCAGAGCAGTGGGCTGTCGCGGCGCGGCGCCCGGGGAGCAGGCGCTTTTCTCAGGAGTACCGCATCTATGGATGTGGATGTGGGGAAGCACTTGTTCAGGCACGGCACCCACAGGATTCAATATGTTCTTCTGGGAAGCCTGTCCACAAGGTTTAGGAGTGTGTTTATGTGAATCTTTGACCATTCTTCCAGAAGTGCATTTGTGAGGTCACACACTGATGTTGGACCAGAAGGCCTGGCTCTCAGTCTCTGCTCTAATTCAACCCAAAGGAGTTCTATCAGGTAGAGGTCAGGACTCTGTGCAGGCCAGTCAAGTTCATCCACACAAAAACTCTCATCCATGTATCTATGGGCCTTGGTCTGTGCGCTGGTGCACAGTCATGTTGGAAGAGAAAGAGCCCATCTCCAAACTGTTCCCACAAAATTGTGAGCATAAAACTGTCCAAAATGAAAAGAATTAAGAGTTCCTCTCACTGGAACTAACTCCTGAAGACCAACCCCACACCATATCCTGCCTCCACCAAAATTTACACTTAGAACAATACAATCAGACAAGCACCGTTCTCCTAGCAACCCCAAACCTAGACTCGTCCATTAGACCAGACAGAGAAGCGTGACTGGTAGAGTCCAGTGGAAGCGTGCTGTACACCACTGCATTCGATGCTCTGCGGTGCACTTGGTGATGTTTGTCCTGGATGCAGCTGATCGCCATGGAAACCCATTCATGAAGCTCTCTTCGCACTGTTCTCCAGCTAACCTGATGAAGTTTGTATGTCTGCACTCAGCATCTGCTGACTCCCCTGCTCTGTGATTTTACATGGATGAGTTGCTGTTGATCCCCAACGCTTACACTTTGTTCTAATACCACTGACAATTGACTGTGGAATATTGCACAGGTGGCATCCAATCACAGTACCACTCTCATTCTTTCACAAATGTTTTTGTAGAATCAGTCTGCATGTCTAGGTGCTGGGTTTCATACACCTGTGGTCATGGAAGTGATTGGAACACCTGAACTCAATGATCTGGATGGGTGAGTGAATACTTTATAAGTATTTATTTCACTAATTTAACTCAGGGGTTGATGACAAAATACCCAAAATGTTGGCATATCCTTTCAGGAAGCTTATAAACAACATAGAAAAATATAATGTCTGCTTAAATAAATGACTACAAAGCGCCACACTTTCATCAAAAGATTAAAACTAAATCAACATCAGGTGCCAACATTAACTCTATAACACCCTCCTCTTACTTTACAGGTTAAAAACTGGTCATACTTTCTCTTTTTTAAAATCAGATTTTTTTTTAAAGAAACTATGTAATAACAGCACATCTGACCAAATGGGGGCAGCATATAAAGAGAGTTCACATGTTGGCTACTGGTATATGACTCAACCAAGGGCTCCTCTTGTGGTGCAAAGTAGCATTACAGTATGTGTGGGCTGTCCCCATTCATCAGTACATCATTGTCAGTGGTTCTTTCCTCAACAGAAATGGTTTTAAAACCCAAACAGAGCTTCAGATAATACTGGGAGTCCACTGAACCAGGAGCAGAAAGGCTCACAGTCCAATCAGGATTCATTGTTCAGAAGTGCAGAAGAAGAGATGCTAGAAGCCAGCATGAGAGTCAGTATGTGTGTGTCATGATCAATAAAAATGTTTTCTCCAGAGAAGCAGGCACAGGAACAAGCTGCAGCTCTGCCAGGAAAAAAGACAGCAGGTGATGATGGAGGATTATAGATGAGTCATTCTGCCTCCAGCTCTGACAGAAGCCAGGAAGAGGAGGAGAAGCTGGAGCTCCACAGATCGACTTCCTCCCAGCCCGACGTCTGCCACAATCAACTCTGAATAACTCATAATGAAGGTGCAAAAATCTTTTCTGAACAACACAGATAAACAGGTGGAGAAAACTTCCAGCACCCACCGTGTAGAAGCCCAGATTCCTGAGCAGCGTCTTCATGAGGATCTCAGCCAGGTGGGTGTCGGGATGGCCCCCAGTGGCGCTGTAGGCGGGGTCGGGGGGAGCTGTGAAGGTGGAGCTGGAGCAGGCGACCTTGGGGCCGTCAGCAGGAGAGCTGTAACCCAGCAGGGAGGCCACATGCGTGTGGTCCTGGAGGCTGGTGAGGATGATGTCCAGCTGCATCCTCTGAAGAAACACAACCAATCATGTGTGTTCCTCAAACATCTAAAGAACTTTACAGAACAACAACTTAACCACAACCACCTAAAGCGTCTGCTCTTTGATTGCCTGACCTGAAGTTTGGATACACAATTGTATCGGTACATCGGCATCTGCAGATAAAGACTAAAAACTGAAATGCAGATGGTCCTATGCCGAAGATTTTTTTCCCCTCCATCACATTGATGAGCATGCACCGTTACTTTGAAGCTTCTTGGTCAAACATTAGAGTTGAGAGTCAACATTGACGAGAAATGACAACAGCATAATCAACCTAAATGTAAACTTCTTCACTCAGTAAGATCAAATAAAATATAAATGAAGGTAGCCAGCTAAATCCATGCAGTGTGGAGTGCTTTGATATGACCCAGAAGGCAAAACACACACAAGAAATTTTCATTTTTAAGCTCAACTAGAGTTCTAACTGTGAACTACAAAATCCCTCAGAAGCAAATCCAACTTCAGGGTTAACAAGTTGGAGGGCTACTGAAATCACTGCGAAAAGTAAAATGGTTGTTACAATGATCGCAGTATCATGAAATCAGTCCGTGCAGGACGGTTTCTGTAACATTAAATGATAATATTCATCATACTGCTGAAATATTTCTAGTTTAAAGTGGATACACCCAGTCTCCATCTAGTCCAATGGTCCTCAGTTACAATGTAGGGATTCATACATGGAGAACTACCATTTTTTTTTGATACCTTATAGCGACACAATTTATTTATTTATCTATTTATTAACCTTTATTTAGAAGAGAGTAGCACAATAGGTCCACATAAAGTACATATAACAACAACAAAAAAAGGTAAAACATTTTAAACATTTTGATAAATCACATTACATTATAATCACCAACTGTGTTCGGTGAGAGAACATGTGCATACACAGGTCAAAAAATCCTTGATCCAAGCTTTAAAATCTTCCATATTTGGGAGGAAATCCAATTTAAGATGACTCTGTAGTTTGTACCAGGACAAGGGTGCGAATGCTTTGAAGGCACTTTCCCCAAAGACA
>JBAMYA010000018.1:1211839-1231306 GCA_037176975.1 Arrhamphus sclerolepis
TGGCTCCCTGTTAAATTTAGAATTGAATTCAAAATATTACTTCTTACATACAAAGCTTTGAATGATAAAGCTCCAATATATGTGAAAAATCTGTCCTAGTAGAACACTCTGCTCCCTGAATGCAGGTTTACTTGCTGGTCCAAGAGTCTGGAGGTCTAGAAAGGGTGGAAGAGCCTTCAGCTATCAGGCTCCGCAGTCTGGGAGGCAGACTCCCTTGCTACATTAAGGCTAGGCTCAAGACCTTCCTTATTGATAAAGTCTTTTAAACAACAACACGCTTACTGTATATAACTCCTTTCTAGTCCAGAGACCCCTCAAGGCGCTTAGACCACGTCCTACTCATGCTGCTTTTGGTCTAGGCTGCTGGGTGTAGTCCTACTGTCCACTGAGCATCGTCATCCTTTCTGTCTTAGATCAGCTTCAGTTTGTCCTGAACCATTTAAAGCAACACCACTTATGGCTGTGCTCTTTAGCACCCTCTCCCAGCTCACCAGCGAGTTCATGTCGGTCCAGTACTGACTTGTGTTCGGGATCTTGCTGATCTCTCTTTCTTTTTCTTGCCTCTTCTGATAAAACCTTCTTCTCTTTCTTCTCTGCGTCTGCTGTGATGTTTGTAGCGATCATGTATGTTAGATAGCTTCATCTTATGGTCACCATCTGGCTAACTCCACATAGTAAACACCATGGGTGTCATGGTTACCATGTCTGATTATTATCAGCGGGTTTGAGTTGCTTGTCCTTCTGTAAATTTGTTTAAAAATATTGGTAGTCTGCTCGTCTGTTTTAGTCGTGGATGTATTTCACGTTTCTGCAGATGTAGTTTGAGACACATTAATGATAAAAACAGGAAAGATGAGGAGAAGCAGTTGGTCTGTTTGTTGGTTTTTGCTCCAGGTATCTGGCAACGTGGGTCCAACTTCTATATCGTCCTAATTTAATTTAAAGGTGTGCACACAGGCGCTGGTATAAATGCAATTTGCCTTGTTTTTTGGGGGGAGGGGTTTAAGTTCCATTGTGTTGCTTTAATAACATTACCATGTTACCATTACCATCCTCTGTAGTCTCTCTTTCTCTTCTCTCTTGTCCTTCTGCAGGTCCTACATTGGTGATGTTATCATTTACACAGACGCAGCACTCACACTTCACCTTTTCTGGTTCCTGATCTAGCCTCTGAATGCTCTTCCTCCACATCAGGGGTGGCCAGCTCCAGTCCTGGAGGTTCACTGCGCTGCATGTCTTAAAGGTTTCCCTGCCACAACACACCTGATTCAAATGAATGGATCACCATCACCTTGTCATCTGCACAAGTCCGTTAACGGTCCTTTCATGTGAACCAGGTGAGCTGGAGCAGAGAAACGTCCAGTTCAAGGACTGGATTTGGACAGCTCTACTCCATATGGACAACATTCCGGGAGAGCTGAGCGTCTTCCTCACGGCCCTCGTACCTGTTGAAGGCTTCATCCAGATGTTCACAGTCACAGCAGCATCCGTACTGGTAGGCATCACATTCACAGCAGCACATAGGGTCATCTGGCTCTGGAGGCTTCAACTTCTCCCATTTCATAGTTGCCTGCTAAGGATGACCACAGTTTACGGGCCGTCGCTTCGACACAGAAGGACATCGTTTAAGATAAAATAGAAACTGCTGAACTGTAGCAGATTTGCAGGATAAATGGTTAAAATAGTAAAAAACAAAAACTACATCAGTAGTCAGTTTTGTTGATTTGCATGCTCCTACTATACATAACACACATGTTATGATCTGAGTCTGATTCCACCTCGCTGAGCTGTCGTTAGAGCTTTTCTCTATATTTGATTAGAAGTAACGGCGTCATAAGTCCAATCCCAGGTATTAGTATAGAACATCACACAGAAAACCTAAATGTGATGCTTTCTAATACGTTCAGTTTACTTCCACTTGAGCTGGATTCACCTTAAACCTTTAACTCCTTAAAAGATTCCTTGTAGATGCTGTAATCATAAGATTGTCATTATTAAAACACCCCAGGAGCTTCTAGTGTAATTTGTTGAAACAAGGCCACTGTCTCTGCAGGGACAAACTATCTGGGCCAGCAAAAGACCTAAACACTGGGAGATGTTCTTGAGTTATTGGCACCGCGATTTATTATTCTAGTCTGATTTATAACTGAGGTCACAGCTGACCCAGACTGACCCACATCTTAACAGAAGAAAACAGAAACTATATTTAAAAACAAGAGGACGAAATACACTTTAGAGTCCTGTAGTTACTTTAGCATTTTTTTTTGCATGATTTTGAATCTACACACTACTTTATAACGATACTATTCCAAACCAACAATGACTAACTCAACAGTTTCTATTTTTTTAATGACGTTAAAAAAAGAAGTGAGATACATTCACAAAGTAAAAGTTAAGCTTTCCTCTGTCTACTTACCTTTTGTCTGCAGGAGAAAGACTCTAAACCAGTAAAATGTGGGCTGTAATGTGAGATTTACTGATCCCGGGTGGAAAGTGGAGCGATCTTCAGCAGAAGATGAGAAGAAAAAAACGATTAGGAAGAGCACCACTTTTCAGCAAGCTCCTTCTGAGACCGACTGATGGGAAGACTTTAAAAGAGCAGCCCAGTTTCTCATCAGTCATTTGTGTTGAAAAAAAGGCAATTGGCATGTTTCTGTCCTGCTGGTGCTGCGCTGACAGCCAGTCAGTACGCTGAGAGGGTTTTCATTCCTTGGATTCCCATGGTGGAAGTGTCCCCACAGAAGGCAACTTTAATTCCTCCTGACAAGTGGTTTGATATTGAGTTTCCAAAGGCTATCTTTCTCACATAACATTGAATAGTTTACAAGTCGTCCTCTGGCATATGTAGCCCGCTTTTGCTTTACAGCCCATGTCAGTTAAGATTCTGGATTTTAAAGCCCCGGCATGGCACGCTTGTTAAATATAGGAGCCACATCAACTAGTGGAGGCAGCTCGAGAGCCAGGACCGGAGCCCCTCATACCTTTCTGCACAGCTGAGGGGCCACACTGAGCAGCAGCCTTGATAATCCACACTGGAGTGGATGAGGGTGCGCATTAGAAACATGACAGGCACTCATAGATGAGAGTGAGAGCTGTCCACGGGGCGGCCCCACCCTCAGGAATCATGTTTCCTCCCACAAGCAATCTGACCTCTCTGCACACAGAAAGCTCTGGAAGCGTGTACGTCTGCGATCAGTTGATTCAAGCCCGTATTTCTATACGTCCCACTCTTTCTATCATACTGGTGACAACACTCGATAAGTAAGGTGACAACCCCTGCACGAACCCTAACCCTAACCCACCTCCTGAGCTGTGTGAAGCATGATACAGATACTATTTGCTTGTAAGAACTTCAGGAGAGAGCCTCTGGCAGCTTGAACCCTGCTCCGGTCATTGCTGTGGGTGAGATAAAGAGAACATTAGTTTGATTTGATCCATTTTGTTAAAAGCAAGTTTTTAATTAAAAAAAAAAGACAACTCAGTGAAACAAGAAAGGACTCTGGAGCCTGGAGGATGGAGCATCCTGCATCCCACCCAGAAAACAATTTGAAGTCATCTTCAGGCCAATATTAGACACCAAGAAATTAATGATCACTATTTACTACATCTTAAGGGATAACGTGAGCATTTTGACATCCCATTGTGTTTCGACTGACATAATGTAGCAGAAACAACTGTTCGCATGAGCAAACACACCTTTGTCATTTTGTTAGTGTCTCATAAAATAATACACAAAGAATAAGACACAGAGATCCATGATAAACTGAGATTTGTAAATTCTAGGCTTTTAATGTCTGTTCAAGTGCACGTCCAGACGAGCTGAATCGATGCAGAGAAGAGCTCCTGCTGCTGCTCCTCCGGCGCGTTATGCCTCCATTAGTCTTAATGGAACCCGGAACCTGAGAAAGCATCTCTAAACCAATTTGGTGGATGTAATGGCAGGCAACACACTGAACCAACAGTACATGCAGAAGATTACACAGCAGCAAACTGTTAATGCAGCAAACAAAGCATGATGAGTAACTGCAGTGAAGAGGTGAAGAACGTGCAGCACGTTTCATGATGAAGTGTGCATGTGCCGAACAAGAAGCTTAGGTTCAATTAACACAATATACCATTAATTAATTTTTTTTTAAAGTGCCTAAGTTTTTCCAAAGGTCTTGGAGTATGTGTTAGCTTTTCTGTGAATTCAGGCTGCCTTGATGTCATCCGTCTCTCGACCCCAGAGCGTTGTGAAGACCGTACCACCTCCATGTCTATGCTGAAGATGTTGGTCAGTTTAATGCTTCAGTTAATGTGGGACCATTCAGAAGTGTCCCCACCCCCCTGGACATGGGTTACGGAGAGTGTAAAATGCAGCAAGTTGAAGGGGAATGTTTGCTTATGTTTACAGCGCTGTCAATCAAACGACATGCTAATATTCAGAATGAAGCTGCACCTTCGCTTTTACAGTGCTGACTGTCATCCAGTTAAAGACAATAAAGAGCGGACGTTGTCTTCAAATGTCTTCAGTTATTCAAACTCTGGCACACTCTGGCCCGTGACTCAACCAGGTGTGTGCGCCCCCTGCTGTACAGAGTCCTTCACTACAGGCACTTATAATTGATAAGGTTAAGAGATCATATTTAAGATTGGTCAAGTTTGAACAATTATGGATCAGAAGAATATCAATTTACATCTAGTATTTATGAATAGCACTATGCAGAAAAGACATCAGAATTCAAATAACCAAATCATTTATTATATTGGAAGTACAAAATAATTCTGAGCGTGCAATAAAATACTACTGACACTTTTATGTCCAGTCATTTTTACATTTATTTAAGGAAATAGTAATTTCCCATGTATATAACAGAGACACATCTATTACAACACAAACTAACATTCATTTATTCACATTTTTATACATTATATCAAGTATATAGTCCACAAGTTCACAATCACACTTAAGAGGTAAGAAGTGGAAGAATACCTTTAACCCCTCTGTACTCTGTCCCTTTATCCATTTGTATGTTCCCATTTAATTAATAATCTGATCCATGACTGTCACACCCAGGAGACAAACATGTCCACTCTTTGTTGAAGCTAGAAGTACTTGAGTGCATGTGCAGTACCCGACTGAGCCCCCTCCTGAGGTAAACAACAACATCACGGTTGGTGTGATGATCTATGAATGCTGCATTAATGGGCTGAGGCGTCACGCAGGTGTCGCCGTATCTGCACCGCAGAGTGCATTTGTAACTGCAGCTGGGATGTCCCGCTGCATCTTTTTTGATGAGTATAGTTGTCCAAAAAACAACACATAATGCTAATTTGTGGGGGTCGTGGAATGTTTTAAGAGGATGTAAACACAGAAATACAGGAGTTCACACGGGCCAGACAACCTGCGCAGCAGCGGAGCTCGAGACATGAGAGGTGGGAAAGTTCACTCCTCCAAGGTCCGGAAGGCGTTCTGCATGTCATCCAGCAGCTGGGCGAAGTCCGCTTTGATCTTAGCTTCACCGTCCTTAACAGGGTCCTGAAAAATCCATTGAACATGAGTGTACAAACGTATTTATCTGGACAAATTAAAGGCGGAACAGTAAAAAGGGGATTCTACCAACAGCAGATCAACTGTGTACCTTGAACTTCATAGAGCTGATCTTGTAAAGGATCTCGCCCAAGTGCTCCCTGATCATGGCCCAGGTGATCTTGTTGTCGCTCTGAGCCGTTGACTCTACTGCGTGTCGAGCCATGTCATAGAACGCAATCATGTTTGACAGGATGCCAACCGTTTTATAGAAGGGGCAGAACCTGTGAATGTGTGAGCCGCATGTTATTTGCTCTCATTATTATTAAAAAGTAGACATGCCTCTCCATATTCTCATACGTTTCCTCTCATCTCCACAGAAATCATTGAATGTCTTAAAACACATCACCTTCTGAGAGGTGCCTGGGTCACAATGAGGTTCAAGACTGGTTTTATATTTAAAATTGTTACATCCTTCCCAGCTTGCTTTGAGAGATTCTAAATAAAGAAAGTACTCGTCTGTTGTCTTTACTATATTCTAGAGTGATTATTTAAACTACTGCATGAGTGCTACATTATTGTTTTCTTTCAGGTATAATTAGCATTGTTTTCACGTTTAAATGGTAGTTAAAAAGTGTTTGGTCAGCTTACCTGTCGTAGGGCGTGTAACCATTCTGCTGCAGGAAGTCATCCTTGATGAGCTTAGCAACCTCCAGTGTAATTTTATCGGTCTCTGCCAGAGAAGCCTGTGAACAAAACAAGAAGATCGGCCCTCTTCATATTTTCTCATGGTGGCATGCTTACATTCAACAATCAATCAATCAAACTTAATTCATTAAGCGCTTTTCATATGGATGTAACGCAAAGTGCTTTACATAATAAAAACAACAACAGCAAAAAAGAACAACTAAAAAGCCATCACACACCCGAGGATATAACAGACTGGCTCAAGCTGATGTTTTTAAATGTAGTCGACGTAGCGAATCAGGAGAGCCAACTGCCGGCTTCCCTCTCTCTTCCTTTCACCACTGAGATCACTGACTACTTTTCCACAGAGTATAGTTATTAGTTAGCTGGGTCAACACAACACTTGCATATTTCATGGGCAGTAGTTTGTTTTTTTCATGACGATGCAATCAACTAGAAGCTTTGGACATTGTCTCTGTGGTGTTAACTGCAAGAAGTGCATGTGTTTCCACTGTACTTCCTGAAATCCTAGCCACAGAGCCATTTTCTGCATTTCTCATGGCTTGTATTTGTGTATACACGTTTTACCATTCTAAACACACGTCTCACCTTGCCTACAAGCTGCACAATTTCAGCCAGGTCCTCTTCCTCCTGCAGAATCTCCTTCGCTTTTGTTCGAAGAGGGACAAACTCAGGGAACTGTTTGTCATAGTATTCATCCAGAGCTCGCATGTATTTGCTGTAGCTGATGAGCCAGTTCACAGAAGGGAAGTGCTTTCTCTGAGCCAGCTTCTTATCCAGCCCCCAGAAAACCTACAAGAAAAAAAAGCAGAAACAGAGGAATGTGGAGTCAGCCACATGCAAAAGGAAGAACTTCTGGCTGTGAATGAAATGTTGGAATGAAGGACTGAAGAACCATGACCTGTTGCTCACCTGAACGATCCCCAATGTGGCTGAAGTGACAGGGTCTGAAAAGTCTCCACCAGGGGGTGATACACTGTCAGCATTCACAGTATTAAAGGAAAAGTCAGTCTAATAACTGATGAGTAACATCTCTAGGTTTGTCCTGTTCATTTAAAACCTTTTCTGAATTCCTAAAAAAGCTTCACAGTCATAGCTGATCAACAGAAGTGATGTCAAAGACCCACTAAAATAGTTTCAACAGGTAGCTATTGCAACACACAGCAGAGGGAACACAAGATAAATGACCAAGGTTTTAGAAGTCAATCCTAAATTCCATATTGAAATGAACATCTGCTTGCATAGACGTCAACTCACGCTCCAACAATGCTGACGCTGCCTTCTCTCTCTGGATTCCCCAGGCACTTCACACGTCCAGCGCGCTCATAGAAGGAGGCCAGCCTGGCGCCCAGGTAAGCAGGATACCCGCTGTCTGCAGGGAACAACATTCACAGCCGTTAAAGACATCTATGCTAGTGTCCTACTGGGTCTGAAGCATTCATAACTCACCAGCAGGCATTTCAGCCAGTCTTCCAGAGATTTCTCTCAGAGCTTCTGCCCATCGAGACGTTGAGTCAGCCATCATGCTCACATTGTAGCCCATATCTCTGAAGTACTCGGACAGCGTGATCCCTGCAGAGACGAGTTACTGATTGATCATTTCTCAAAAAAACAAACAAAGAAAAAGAAAAAAAAACCCACTAAACTGTGATGTCCTTAATGACAGCACACTGTCAGACTCCTCTCTGATGTGAGTGGTACCTGTATAAATAGAAGCCTCTCTGGCAGCCACAGGCATGTTGGATGTATTAGCAACCAGCGCAGTTCTCTTCATGATGCTCTCAATTTTGCCATCAACTTCCATAGTGAGCTGTTGGACAAGAGCATTATTTTATGTGAAGACTGATCTGTTTCCTGAAAGACTTTTCACTCTAAACCTCCTACTCTCAACTGTATTATTTTATAATGTCACAGCAAGCTGTTTGAGCATCAGTTTATCCTGACGTGATAATCTGGACTTCACATCGCAGATGATCAGACCAACTATATTTGTAATTCAGATTTGACCAGTCACAGTAATTGTTGCAAATACAGTTTGTCAAACATCATTATGACTGGATTAATACGTGAAATTTGTTTAGGCAAGGCTACAGGATATTTGGATGCTTCTGTCTTCTAATCGCTGTAACTTGGGATGTGACTGCAGATACCTACATTGGAAACTTTATTTCAAGATTTATGCAAAAAGGCTAAATGCAAGTTGGATTTTTCTTTACAACTTGGGCATGTAAATGTCTTTTTTGAATTCAAATCAGCATCTTTGCAATCTGACCCATATAGACAGCAACAGGTGACTGTGTAACATCTGTAATGTGGATGTATGTGCAGCTGTCAGTCTGAGGGTGTGACATTACGGAAGATGTCTTTACTGAATTTCACTTCAGGATTTCTTTTTCTGAGAATTTGAAGAAGGTGGGTTGTTGATGCAATGTTTCTTACACAAGTATAAAACTGAAGCTTTAAAATGGATCATTATATCAAGCGTTATGGGTGTCCATAAATGTGCAGATGCAGACACAGACAAGACGCACCAAAAGCTGAATATTCTTCCACCAACCTCGGGGAAATCCCGCAAAACCTCAGACATTTCATTCCCGCGCTCTCCACAACCAACATAGATGATGACATCACTATTGGAGTACTTAGACAATGACTGGGAGATGACAGTCTTTCCACACCCGAAGGCACCGGGTATAGCAGTGGTTCCACCCTGCACACATCTGTACAGCATAACGAGATCACAGTTTCATCAGCACACAGCACAAACACAGCATTTGTGTTTTAATCTGTGAATGGATTGGAAAGCCACTTATATGTCCTTTTAAATTGTCCCATCATAGGAAAAAAAAGTGATCTGAATTTGAAAAACATGTCTCCACAATCAGCAATATGGGGAAAAAATGACTATCCTGGTATTTCAGGCAGACTACTGAGTCGAGAGTATTAAAAACAAAGAAACAAAAAAAACAACAGCAGGTCATACGTGGAAATGAGTGGATGATTTTTCTCAAGAGGAACACTCACGGGAAAAGTGCGTCGAGAACCCTCTGACCAGTTAGCAGTGGATGATTGGCTGGTAGTTTCTCTGTAACTGGACGGATCTGTCGTACTGGCCATAGCTGCATCATGGTGAACTTCTCCTTTATGCCTTCAAACTCAAGCTCCAGAACCACATCCTGAAATCAGAAGGTAAGAACTTTTTAAAGAAAAAGAAGAAAAGACACAGCATGATCTACAACAGGAGCAGAGCTCACAGAAATGTCGTAGTTCCCAGGTTGGGCCAGGTAGGTGACGGTGCCTCTGTTGCGAGGTGGGAGCATCAGCTTGTGCTTGATTAAGGAATTTTCATACACAGAGCCATAGATATCGCCACCTGTCACATGACTGCCAACCTAAAGAGTAGAAGATGTAAAATGAGACAGACCAGTTGAAGAGCAGACATCAAAACTCTGGAATCGTTTCTTACCCGAAGGTTCTGGCAAGGAGAAAACTCCCATTTAATGTCTCTGTTAAGAGCACCAATGTTTATTCCTCTTGGGATGTAGATACTTTGAGTGAGGTCATTAATGTCTTTCAGTGGACGCTGGATACCATCAAAGATGGAGCCCATGATACCCGGCCCCAGCTCAACAGAAAGTGGTTTTCCTGTTCGAAGAACGGGGTCGCCGACAGATACGCCAGCTGCAGCACAAAGTTAAGGGACTCAAGACGAGCCACAAAAGCTTTTCCACCCAAGTTACTATCAATAAAGGTACTCAATAGTCGAGCTTTTCTAATATTTATTATATTGATTTTGTTTTAGCAAGATCTATGTCATGATGTCACACATGCTTATTCATAGGGAAAGATAATACAGGAGTGGGAAGGATACATGTCTCCTCGTAGACCTGGATAGTTGCCATGTCGCCCTCTAAACGGATGATTTCTCCCACCAACTCACTGTGACCGACACGAACCAGCTCATACATGGCAGCTCCAGCCATCGCTGTAGCTGTCACAACTGGTAATAAAGCAGAATTGAATTTAAAAAAAGAAAAAAAAAGACTGTAAAACAAAAAAAGGAGATAGAAAAAATGTAATAAGACACAAAGCACTAATATGCAGTCATTAAAAGCTGGAATCAGCAGGTCAGACTTTTAATAAAATCAGAAATTGTAATAAGTCATGAAAATAGACAGTGCTGCACACCGAGGAAAGAACAAACATGTGAAACACCTTTAAAATATTTTTCCCTCTCCCTCATTCCATCATCAGACTATTTTTTTTCCTGTTTTCAGCCAGTTAAGAGTTCCAAAATTATTTTTCTTTTCTAAATGCCAGACTGCTGTGCCTTTCATTAATTTGGAAAAGCCCAGATGATGATGTGATGGTGTTGGATGTTTTCTGAGGTTAATTTACGACACTTAAGTTAATTAGAAGCACACCTGTGGATGTATTTAAAGCACACCGTTTCCTTTTATTTCAACACATTTTTCTCATTTGATAGAGTTTCAATAAACCAGACCTGGTCCAGAAACTCCATGGACATATCCAAATTGGCTTTCTCGCTCCTCATCTTGGATTTTGGGAAGCTTTGAGGTGTCCATCTTAGAGGTGCCTGTCCTCCAAAACTCCCTGGGACATGGAAAACAGACAGATGTTTTCAAGTTAGTAAACAGACTTTTCATGCGGTAACTCATCATCATTTATAGTTAGACAAGCCAAAGTTAATCCATAAAAATAGAATGTCTCTGTTTATTTAATACTATGACATAACATAATACAGATAAAGGAGAACGTCTGTGGGATCATGACTGCTGGTAGGTCTCTGAAAGGTCACAAGCTAACCCAGCTACGGCTGTTAAATCTCTCACTATTTTGTGTTCCGACTGAATATAAAGTAAAGAAGCACCGTTCACAGCAGAGGACATGACTGCTGGACCGATGGTGGCATTATGTTTGTTCCTATAGAGGTAACATCAGGAGCAAAGCTGATTTGTGCGCGTATAAGTCAGGTGACAAGCTAGCAGACTAGCACTGTTTATCACCATCACGTTCAGGTAAAGCCAAGTGTCTAAATTAGCGACTATTCGAACAACATTTTGCTCATAGAGTGGAGGAGAAAATGTTGTGAACCTTAAACTACTTAATGTTAATTCAAGTGTCTTACCTTATATTGATATTTTGCTGTCCAAGTTCGTCTCTACTGTAGCAGACTAAGGAGGAGCTTCTTGGTGCTAATCACCTGCTCAGCACCGGACTGTCACGGGAAGAAAACGCCTCCATTTTGGCTCTGTTCGCTTCCTCTGCTGTAGCCCAGTTTTCGCTTGTGGGAGCCAAAATGGCGCGTGACACACGACAGTTTCGTAGTCGTAGAAGTTCCGTTAGCCAACATACTTTCTCCAGGCACATTACTAACCTCTGCTGGATGCTAGTGAAAGGTCCATCTGAAATAACTGGTTGCTTTAACTGTCAACGAATTGCTGGATTATACATTTCTTTTTTTTTGCAACCTTATTTTTCATGCTTTTGGATTACGGATTTCATCATTAGTGGCGGTAATTATTTTTATTTATTTAATTAATTAATTTTGTTTTACATGTCATTTCTTTTTGCCATAAGAAACGTCCAATCATAGGTTAATCTCTTGCCACATGCACCGTTGTGGTGCTAAAGGTAAAATTCACATTCACATTTTGAGTTAAAAAGGTGAAGAAAAAAAGTATGAGGGGAAACTGTAAGATAGAAGTGGTCCATTTCAGAAAGCGGATTATGGAGAAACTCTGAGTATGTTGAACCCGAACTCAGGGAAATGGAAAGAGCTTTCCATTTCAGAAATCGAGGTTACTTAACCCAGAGCAGGTGGGTTTGATTGAGCCGGTTTCAGAAACTGGGGTAACTCTTACTCAAAGTATGTTACCATGGCAACTGACTCTGTGAACTAAACCTGGGTGGGAGTAGTTTTACTTCAACATAACCTTTGTTACTTTATGTCTCCTCCCCTTCTAGAAGCTGAAAGGGGTTAAATTTCATCAATCAGTTATATAACGATCATTTTTCTGACGATAACATATTGCATCAAAGTATTTGAGGATCAGAATACATTGTTTAATGCCATCAAACCAACCATGACTTGTGCATGAAACCCTAATATTTTTTTAATAAATCTAAAAATATAACATATGTATCCAGGATTTTGCAATCACAATAATTAACGGTAATTCAACCAAAGAACGCAATATACAGTGCTCAGTGTAAATGAGTGCAGACCCTTTGTAAAGTAATATTTTAAACAATATCTAAATGAAAACAAACAACTTCCAAAATGTTGACAAGACAAAAGTTTAATATAACATCTGTTTAACTTATAGCATGAAAGTAAGGTCAATAATATAACTTAGATGACATATTTTTACAGTTTTACTGAAATTATGGTGGTACAAAAATGAGTACACCCCACTGAAAGTCTCTGGAACAAGCTAAATTGTAGACTACAAATGTCTAACTTAACAAGAATACAATCACACTTGAGTCTAATTAGTCATTACACAGGTGTCCAGCAGACAGGTGACTATAAAAGGGGGTCAAAACCCCTTCCCATTTTATGCTGTCAGCAATGGCACCACATGGAGGAGAAGTGACACAAGACCTGAGAAAGAAAATAATTTCTTTACACCACAGAGGTGAAGGCCACAAGAAGATCAGCAAAGCTTTACTTATCAGTCAGAAACTATAGTGTTCCAAAAATTTAACAAAGATGGAACTTCAACCATCTCAAAATGAGAGACGTCCAGGTCATCTAGGGAAGTTAACACTTTGACAGGAGCATCTTCTGATGAGAAGGGTTGTAGAAAATCAGAATGCAAATTCACTGCAGTTATCTAAAGAAGTAGAAAGCTAAACTGGGGGGACTTTTCCCGTGACACAATACGACATACACTGCAGAGGAATGGCATGCATGGATGCCGTCCATGAAAGAAGCATCTCCTAAAGCCCAGGCACACAAAAAAAGCCCGGCTAGTTTTCCACGGCCCGTGCTGACAAAGATGAAGATTACTGGGACTGTATGCTCTGGAGTGATAAGACCAACATATTTGTTTTTGGGACTGATGGCTTCAAAACTGTATGCCATCGCAGAGCTGATGAATATAAAGAAAAATGCATGTCCCTACAGTGAAACATGGTGGTGGCAGTGTCCTTATGTGGGGCTACATGAGTGCTGATGGTGTCATGGAGCTACATTTTATTGATGGCATCATGGATTCACAGATTTATTGATCTTTACTGAAAGAGAAGATGCTCCCATCACTCCGTGCCCTTGGTCATTGTGCTCTTCTCCAACATGACAATGATCCCAAACACACATCTAAGGCCACTGCTGGATTTCTGAAGAAGAACGGGATGAAAGTGATTCAGTGGCCAAGTATGACTCCTGATCTGATCCCAGTCGAACACCTGTGGGGAATTCTGAAGAGAAAAGTAGAGCATCACTCTTTATGCAGCATCAAGTCACTAAAAGGGGTCATTGTTGAAGAATGGAAAAATATTGATGTTGCAAAATGTCACCAACTTGTTCATTTCCTGCCTAGAAGACTTGTTCCTGTCATTAAAAATCATGTGTGTGTAGTTGTTTTAAAATGCACATTTAAAGGTTCTGCAAATGTTTCCAGGGTGGAACCAATGTTTAATTTGTTGTTTGGGTTAGATCAACATTTTTAGTTGCACGCCACCCTCGCTAGAGGGCAACTTGTTTTCCTTTTCTCATTCAAAATGATAAAGGTTTTGGAGAAGTGCGCAGAGAAGCTTTTGGCTCTTGGTTAAAGAAGACGTACTGCAAGATGTGTTTTTATTAACCCCTTCAAGTTAATGCGGCCAATGAGGGATGCAATTTGTTTTAAGACAAGTTAGGAAGTGGATCAGCTTTGTTAATTACTTTAAATGGGCACTGCAAGTGCTGAGATTAAGTCATCTGGTGTTTTTCTAAGTTCAAGGTTCTGTCTAAGATTTTTTTAGGTGAAGTCATTTTGCATATTTATGTCATTTGGATTCTATAAGTGTTAAATAATTAAGTGCTGTCTCGTATGTTGTTAGCTTAAGAAACACAGTTCATCACGTTTATGTAATTTAAGCTGATATTCATTAAGATGTTTTCTTAAGGTTTGAGGTGCTGTGAAAAATCCATTCTTAATGTTTTCAGACAAGTTCATCTAAAGGCAAGGTTAAGTTTGTAGCTATTTTTTTTAATTTCAGTTAGTTAAGCTGGTTAATTGTTAAGCCACAAGTCTGTCAAAGATATAGCTACAAGGTTTTGGGCCAAGTAATAAGTAAACATTGCAGAATGGAGCAAATGACTGACAATGAAACTAAAAAGGGTGACTTACTTAATGAAAGTAATGGCGCAGGCTTTCAACAGTCACCTGAAACAGAAGAAGAAGCCAAAAAACTCTAAGGCTTACTGAAAAAGCTCAAGAACTGCATGATAATAAAAAACAAAACAAAACTGCAGGATCATTTTATCATTACGATAAATGGAAAGCTAGCTAAAAAAGTGATGAAGGGAGCTCCCTTTATTGAGGTTGTGCAGGAGTTGATGAGTAAGATAAGTTGTGCATCAGCAGATGTAAAGCACAGTTATGAAGAACTGCGAAAATGTGTTCCGCCAGGTCGTGAGATCCATCACAGAGCTGACACCTGTGATGCTGTATCAAAAAAATGCATCCACTTATCTTCACAACAAGGATAACAAAGATGTTCAGACAGAGCATTTTGGCTGGCCTGTGTCTGGTGCTGTGTTTTCATCCTCAACTTCTCAAAGCACAAGCAAAAGCTCTAAAAGAAGTTTAAGCTCTGCAAGTAGTTCAAGCACTAAATCACATCAGTCAAGCCTTTCCTCCATTAGGAGACAGGAGGCTGCAGCAGAGCTAGCTGCCACACAGGCTGCTGTAAAGATCCTGTAAGAGATAGAAAGTGAACAAGAACTTGAAAACCTTGAAGATCAAGATAGCAAGAAGACTGCATTACAAGAGGAAGAACATGTGGCAAGAAATAAAGCACTGGAAGAGAAATGCAGACAAATAGAGCACCTTCAGACTGTTAAGAAGTTAAGTGCAGCAAAGGTACGGCTGCAAGTTTATGAACAAGAAGCCACCACAGACAAAGAAAAAGCAGGATTACTTCATGACCATGCAGTTGAGCAACATCGGTCTTCAAGAGCTAAAAGAAGTCCTTATGAGCATCCTGTGACGCACCAAGCAGACAGTGCCACAGTCCTTGCTGATAGAGTCCATTAATGTAAGCTGTCTCCCAGTACCTGAACCTTCTGTTTTTTCTGGAGACCTGCTAAGATACAAGGACTGAAAGATGTCATTTCAAACTAATAGGCAGGAAAAACATTCCAGTAAATGAAAGGGTCTATTATCTTCGTAAATACATCGGTGGACCTGCAAGAAAAGCCGTTGAAAGTTATTTACTATTGGGAACGGATACAGCTTATGATTCAACATGCTTTATCCTGGAAGAAAGATTTGGAAGCTCATTTGTGATAGCTAAAGCTTTCAAGGATAAGCTTTCATCATGGCCCAAAATAGGACCCAGAGACAGCATCGACCTGAGGGATTTTTCGGACTTCCTTCAAGGCTACCAGGCTGCAGTGTCCCAGATTAAGAGGCTAGAAGTATTGAACACCTGTGATGAAAATCAAAAACTTCTCACAAAACTTCCTGATTGGCTGGTAGCCAGTTTGAACAGAAAAGTGATTGAGATCAAAGAAACTTGTAATGAATTTCCTACATTCAGTCAGTTTGTGGAATTTGTCACGAAAGTAGCAAAAATAGCTTGCAATCCAGTTACTTCTCTTCATACCTTGAAGTCTGGTGATGGTGAAAAAAATAAAGACAAGAAAGACATGAAATGTTGGTGCAAAGGTGCTTGTGAGCAACTCTGAAGAGAACACAGAACTTAAAGGGTGCATCTTCTGTGAAAAACAAAACCATGGCATTCAGAAATGCTGGAAATTCAACAAAAACAGTTCAAGAAGGAAGTTTGTCCAAACAAAAAAATTATGTTTTGGATGTTTACAACCAGGACATCATTCAAAGAGATGCAAAAGAAGAAGCCTTTGCAAAACATGTAAAGGAAGACATCCAACGTGTTTACACGAAGATCGTGAAAGGGCAAATAGAAAAGAGAAAAGTAGTGATGATCATGTCGAGTGTAAAAACCTCTGAAAATAATAATCCAAAGGAAAGTACAGAGTGCAAGAATGGAATACTGAACCCTCAAATGAAGCTACATCAAACAGAGTAGTTTATGATGTAGTACATGGACAGCATGTACTCCTCTACAGGAAACTGCTCCATTGACTGAGTGTGATGTCGGACTGCTCAAAGGTTATAACTGTCCACAGGCTTTGTTACCCCGAGAAGTAGTGCCGGGTGAAGACAATGAATCATTTGCTCAAAAAACAGATGGAGCACAGTTGGTTGTGTTGGCATACATATGCCGAACTCAAGTTAAGGAGTTCATTTCTCCACCAGATGTGTTGAGGATGCTTGAGCCTGACTTCAGTGAGAAAAGAGTTGAAGATGCAAATTTGTCTCAGGAAGATTTACGTTTCATAGCCATAATGGCAGAAAGAATCAAAATGAATGCGGGTGGTCACTGTGAAATGCCACTCCCCTTCAAGAAAGATAGACCATAGACCAAATCTCCTAGATTATAAGGTATGTGTTGTTCACAGGGTCCAATGCTTGAAGAGGAGATTTGAAAGAGATAAACAATACCAAAGGGACTACACAACTTTTATGAATGAAATCATAACAAATGGGGATGCAGAAAAGGTCCCAGAGGAAGAAATTAACAACAGTCCTGTGTAGTACATTCCTCATCACAGAGTGTATCACCCACACAAGCTGGGAAAAATATGGATAGTATTCGACAGCTTAGCAAAGTTTGAAGGTGTTTCATTAACTACCTGCTCACTGGGCCAGAATTAACAAACAGCCTGATAGGTGTCCTCCGCCGTTTTCGTAAAGGATAAGTCGCCATAATGTGGGATATTGAGCGCACGTTTCATCAATTTCACATTAAAACAGAGGATCACGACTACTTGAGATTTCTCCGGTGGGACAATGGAAACTTCCAGGCTCAGTCATCGGTCTATTGCATGCGAGTGTATCTATTTGGCGCTGCATCGTCGCCAGGCTGCACAAACTTTGGGCTGAAGCATGTTGCTGCCCAAAGTCAAGACCACTACAGTGAAAAAACCATCCAGTTCATCAAAAGAAATTTTTATCTGGATGATGGACTGACAAGTGTTGCAACCAAAGATGAAGCTATAAAGCTGGTAAAGGAAGCAAGACAACTCTGCAGTGCTGGCAAACTGCAAATTCACAAGTTTGTTTCCAACAACCATGATATACTTGCATCCAATGTGCAGATTCAGTAAGAAATCGTGACTTGGCTCTTGGAGGGTCACAGATTAAGAGAGCTTTGGGAATCAAATGGTGTGTTGTTTCAGACCAGTTCCATTTCAGAGTGATTGTGGATGAACGCCCACTTTCCAGAAGAGAAGTTTTATCAACCGTGGCATCAATCTATGACCACCTTGGGTTTGTGACACCATTTATTCTGGCTGAGAAGCAAATACTCCAAGAGATGTCTAGAGATAAGATTGGATGGGATGAGCCATTGTTAGAAGATGTCAAACCACCGTGGGAGTGTTGGCTGTTAGATTTAAAGAACATGGCTGACATCAAAATTCAAAGGTGTTATCTCCGAAAAGCTTTTGAGAAAGTCAAACGATATGAGTTTCACCATATCTCAAATGCAAGTATTAAAGGGTACAATGAATGTTCTTACTTGAGAGTAATCAGTGTATCAAACCAAGACTACTACTCTCTAGTTATTGGCAAGGCCAGGGTGACTCATACAAAGGTCACCACAGTACCCAGGCTTGAGCTGTCAGCAGCTGTTATTGCTGTCCGAAAAAGTGACCTGCTTAAAAGGGAACTGGAGGTTCAAGCCCAAGAATTCTTCTGGACGGATTCTAAGGTCGTTCTTGGATACAATAACAATCACGCTAGACGATTTCACTAGGTCTTTCGCGTGCCTGTGCTCTCGTGCTGAGCAGACAGAGTTGCTTGATGACATGACATCTGATGCTTTTATTAATGCTCTTCAAACATCGATTGCCATACAAGGAAATGTTCGGCAGCTTCGGTCAGATCAAGGAACTAACTTTGTTGGAGCAAGACGAGAGTTCTAGGAATCTGTACAGAAAATGGACCAAAAAGGCCTAAAACAACTAGGCTGTGAATCTGTCAAGAACCCAGCATCTACTAGCCTTATGGGTGGCGCCTGGGAAAGGTGTGTTGATGTCCATTCTGGATCATTTGTCGAAAAGACTTGACACTTCATCCATACGTTCATACCTTTATAATGTTATGGCGATCATAAATAGTAGGCTCTTAACAGCTCACCTCCTCAGTGATCCCACTGCTCCACAGCCTCTTACGCCGAATCATATCCTGACCATGAAGTCTTCAGTGGTTTCACCACCACCTGGTGAGTTTGTGAAAGAAGACCTTTATCTTCGCAAAAGATGGAGCAAGGTGGATTACCTGGCCAATGAATTTTGAATCAGACGGAAAAGTGAATACTTGCTGAATCTTCAGCAGATAGACAAACACAGAGACACAGAGAAATGCCAAAATCAATGATATTGTGATTCTGATGGACAATAGTCTACCCCAAGAAACTCAGGCCAGATGGCTATTATACTGCCGCGAAACTCAGGCCAAACCTCAGAGCACCTCACCGTGGCCCTCCCGACAGCGAGAGAGAGTCAAGGGCAAAAGAAAGGAAAAATAAAACAAAACAAAGAAACCCAGCACATCTCACCGTGGTCCATGTAGAGACGAGTTCTGGCTCCGCGCTGGCAGCCACAGACGCGCCGTCCCCTTCTCTGAAGACCTACACGAGGTTGGAGGATGGAGGTAACTGACCCTCACAGACACCATCACTGACAACCTGAGACGGCCAGACGAGAGCCCCCAAAAACCTCTGACACCAACTGTTGTGGCAACATTTCTTATTACCAAAAAGCACCAGAGAGATGAACTTATTAAAAAGTTTAACTAACAGTTTGTGCACAAAAAGGAGAACAGTCAACACAGCTGTACAGGACAACAGTGTGAGCTCTGAGGAGATACCTCAGAACAGGATCTTTTATATTGTTTAGAGTTTACAGGATGAGGAATGCTAAACAATCG
>JBAMYA010000018.1:1231406-1243261 GCA_037176975.1 Arrhamphus sclerolepis
TCGCAAACAACAATAATGGACTGTACCGAGTCGAACAGGCTGTGATGGAGGGAGTAGGAGAGGGAGAGAAAGGATGGGGAAAAGAAAGATTAGCAATTTTTTGGCAATAACAATATTTCGACAATAACAGTCCATATAAGCATTAACGTTGAAAAGTCAGACTAACATCAATATTTATGTACACTCCGAGGCAGGAGTGGATTTTGTTTGAAGCAACAAGGAGTTTAGAACGACTTACATTTTCATTAATGTCGAAACATGTAAATTTTGTCCTGCTCATAGTTTATGCATTTATTGGTTCTGCCCTCATTTCATGATTTAGATGCATTGAGTGACTCCAGCAAAGTCATTGGACTGTTGGCTTGTCCATAAAAACATTTTCCCTCAGTGAACAGGGATTGTGTTTTCGTGTGTCTTGGAGATGTGGCTTCATAAGCAGTTCTGAAGGAAAGGTATCCTGAAAGATCAGAGCCACATCTGGACAGATGTAGGGTCTGAATAGAGACCTGTCCTCGGCAAGAATAGATGAAGTCTCAAAAAGATCCAGTGCTGGTGGATGAAAATGTATGCTTTAAATTATTTCATATGAGGCGTAAAAACACAGAAGAGTGAAAAAAAAAAGGACTGAACAACCAATAATGCAGCGTGAATGCATTCGCTATGATGAACTGAGCGGGGAAGCTGAAGTAGCTGCTTGAAGAATAAAGAGTGATTGAGAAAGAGGTTCAGGAAAAATTAAGTAATTTGCGAAGTTCACACAGGGAAAATCACCAAAGATTGCAGTGCTACTGGAGGACCAGGATGCTGCCCCCCGATCTGGCAGAGGTCAGGAGGGGTGTGGTCTCCTAAACTCTCATTCATATTTCACAGTATTTTATGACTTGGGTAGATGTTATTATTACTAACTGAAACAAAAGACAAATCACAGTTCATTAGAAACATAAGAAAATGTCCAAAAATATTATTTTCAGACTTAACACATTTTAACACATTAATGTAACCAATTGTGCAAATACTGAATGAAAGTATATTGAAACTGCATTTTCACATGACTTTTAGACACAATGAAGGAATAATAAAATTAATGATAAAATTATTGTGGGGTCTATTTTTTTTTCTTATAAATTACCCCGTGAACAGTGTATATATGAAAATAACTTTTTCAAACTAATTTTTACTACTAAATATTATTAAAGCTGTTTAATCATCGACTGTCTTTTCTTTAACCCTTTACAGAAATATTCCGATGGGAAATATGCTGCTTTCATAGTTCTCCATGTTTTAACATCACAGCTGAAAGACAGACAAAGCATTAAATGGCGCTCACAGTCACAGAAGACATGAAAGGATTTCTTCACATTGTTTTAAAAAGTATTTAAATGAATAGATTTTTCCTGGCTTTCTTTTCTGTTTTGTAGCTCAGTTTCACCTTGAAAAAGAAATAAGTTTTTATTTTTCTTGTGAACAATGAGCCAGATGGAGTGTCACAGCTATTTGTTCCTTTGATGCGTTTTCAGCTCGAAAGATGAGCGAAATGGACAGGTCTCAATAACAGAAGTCGTCCCAAGTTCCAAGTAAAGTCAGGAAACTGTCCCCCAACAGTCTCAGTTGATGAGCTGGTCACCTCTGGGAGTTACCTTGCTGTCTCACGTCCGCTCCATCGACAGGATAGCCATCAGCGTCTGAGCCCGGAGCTACTCTACAATCTCCTTTAAACGCCACCTTCCCCCCCAGCCCCCAAATCCCATCCACATCACCCTTCAATCTTCATCCTCTCACTCCCCTGACTTATTGATTTTCTATTTTCTCTTTCTCTCCCTGTCCTCCAGATCTCCCCATCTTCTCAAACACTTCCTCCGGTTCAGCCTCTTCTCTGAGGTTTTTCTGTTCCATCTTTCCTCTCCTCTCCATCTTTCCCTCTCTTAGTTGATCTTGTCAGAGTTTCTCCTCTTTGACAAGGTCAAAGCCCCGGCCGTGCTCGGAGCTGCTTAAGGTTCGTAAATGGAGATGTAATGTAATACAGTGGTGGGGTAATAGAATCTATAAGAGCTGGGTCTGATCTTGTTAGAGAGGGCCGGCTTGGAAAGGCTCCATCCGGGTCCCGGGGGTCTGAATGGAGAATTTGTTCACGACTTTCACTTTGAGAAACACACACACACACAAACTCAGGGATCAATTATGTCCTTAAACTATACACATATGCTCAAGATATCAGAATGTAGACATTTGAGCCTTCAACTTTAATCAAGGTAGGCCCAAACATGCTCCCAGTGTGATAGATACTGAAGCATTTGTCGAGACACATCACAACCCTGCAGGTTAGTAATCCACTTTTTAACCGTTTAAATACGACCTCAGACAGCATATCTAATTAATAGAAATGAAGGCCTGAAGAAAAAAAAAACAATCATCAGGTATTGATAACCTGACCATCAGCAGGTGTACAGACCTCAGACATTTTCACAGTTTGCTGGTCATGAGCATTTACAAAGCCAAGAGGGAAAGACAGAAGCAGTGGCATTAGAGAAGCAGTTGTAGCTACACATCAGTCTGATCAGGGTTATGAAGCCATGGCAGAGATTATTCAGGACAGTTGCCATTTTTTCCACAAGGGCACATCCCAGCAAATTCACTCCAAGGTCAGACTGTGCAAAGCTCAAAGAAACGCACAAAAACTAAAGAAATGAAAAACAAAATAAATAAATAGAATTGTATCAGTAATTATTTTAAAGTAAATCACAGCTAGAAGGAGATTAAACTGGTTTAGTTTTGTTTTTATTTTGTTTTTTTGTTTTATTGAAGGATGAAAAGCCTATTCTGTCAAGACAAAAAAAGAACATGAAAGTATGACGAAAGTTCACAAAACTGAATCTACACAAACAACGAGGCCTCTGGAACATTGGGCCTCATGCAAGAACATTTTCGTATTCTTTTAGTAAATTTCTCTCACTTTTTTCGCATGAAGGCCTTTGTACGAACACGCCACATCAGATTCAACAAACGCTCTTAACTTCGGAAAAGTGTGTAAACGACCTGCATATATATGATGAATGCCACCTGTGCGTATTTAAGCGCTTGTCCATGAGGATGGTAAATTCTGTTCTGGTTCAGGTAGTGGGAGACCCTTGTTAATGGCAATATTGTGCAGAACGCTGCATGCCAGATTGGCATGCAGCGTTTTGCACAATATTGCCCTTCCTGGGCAATAGAGCAGTTTGGCCCCTGCTGTATTGAGACACATCCACCTGGCCTTCTGCTCACCAATAGTGCGCTCCACAATGCCACAGTGACGATGCATTTATGATGCTTGTTGTACAAGCGGTCCTGTCTCATTACAAGGCTGACTAAGGGTGTCAATAGCCAGGGGTCTAAAGCATAGCCTCGATCACCTGTAGAAAATACTGAATTTTAGGTAAATAATCTGATGACGTTTGCATGGTGAATATTAACAATTAGTCAAGTCTCTTATCAAAAAGACAGCCATCTCCATGCATGCCTTGCTTCAAAGTATTAAATATATAATGCGTTAGTCAAGAAAACTTGATTTGAATAACAACATTACTATTTTACGTGACTCCTACGACAGGTCTGGATCACTCATACTCGTTTTGTACCTAAAAGAAAACTCAAAATATGAGAAAATTGGTGAATTCTCTTAAATCATCCATACGCACCACTTAGGAGCAAATCTGCTCATACAAGTGGTTCTTGCATGAAGCCGAATGTCCTATGCACAAATAAGTCCAAAGTGCAGTTGTCTGACCTTGAGGCCCACCCAGTAAAACCAAACACAGCATTTGGGCAGAAAAACCTCACACCCACCTGTGTGGAGGTGATGGGATGATGCTTGTTTGCGTTGAGTTGACCATGTACGCTTCTTGAAAGGTCTTGGAACTTCCCATTCAAGATCCATTCGATTAAAAACCTTTGAACGATCTTTAAATGATTAACAATGACATACCTAAATGTTTTACAGAAACACTGGTTGAGAAGTGCAATTGTCTATTACTGCCAATTATAAACATTGTTGCTATCAAAGTTGACCACATCACTTCATCTCCTGGGTTCTTTTACAAAATATACTATGAACCAGTGAGAAGACAAAGACCTTTAGTAATACAGGCTGATATCAACCAAAAACAAATGCAAAGGATGTGGCAGGAGGCCTCTGCTTCACTCAGCTCATGGCAGGGGTCCAATACTGACTCGTGTATGGTAGCATTCACAATTGCTCTCTCTCTTTCTTTTACTTGTCTTTACTTACATAATACGCTTCTATTTCGCTGGTTCTGCGATGACCTTCATAGCGATGATGTGTGTTAGATCGCTTGATCTTATGGTTAGCATGTGGCTAACTCCACATAGCAAACATTGTGAGTAGTGCCATAGTTGTATGCTTTGACTGGCATCAAGGAGGCGTGTCTTCCTAAATCAGATCGGAGCTGCCATCATGTGCTGGATATGCACACACGCTCAGGCTGTGGCGGAATTTATCTTGTTACAAGTTGAGGATTGCAGCTAAAATAACTTTAAAAACTCTTTTTGGAGAAGGGTTCAAGCTCCATAACGGCACAATGTTTAATTTCACACACATGCGCGCACCCACAACACATACACACACGCGCAATTCTCGCCCTAAAATCTGCGCAAAAAATAAATATGGTGATATACAAATCAACCTGCAATCTGACATTCGATAATGAAAGATAATGACGAAAAGACGTTAGGCTGACTAGGGAAACTGTTAGAGGATAGAATGGGAGGTCTAAGGATGGCACTAAAAACGCTACTGTCTCATACTTACATACTTAATTATATTTAACGCTGTTCATATGCAATTTTTGAGAGGACAATATCTTAAACTTCCTATGGATTTTTAATAATCAATCTCATTGATCACTCTAAATCCTATCCAATTGTTATTAAAATCACTTTAAGGATACCAACAGTATATTTATTGATGTTTGAAAAGTTGATATAACATAATCCTGTTTTACAAAATCTCTTAATTTTATTCACAATCCCTTAAAAAAAATAAGTTTTCTAAAATTCATATCTCATGACACTGTGACAAAGCCAAGATAAAAGCTAGACATTATTGGTGAAGAGTTTCAAAAATATATAAAGATTCCTATGGATAAATTTATGACTTTTTGTTAGATAAAATTCATTCTAAAAATGTACACTTTTTCATATATTTTAAACTTAAAATGAATACTAAAATGTGTTCTGGGCAATTTCTTCAAAAACTGTCAACATCCCACCGACTCCTTTTCTCACTACTCTGTCCTAGTATCCTCATTTTCTAAAAGTGATAATCTAAACTGTACTCTTTAATTTGATTTTTGAATAAATCATTAAAAAAAAAAAGGTGGAGATGGTGACATGTGCTTGTACTTTTAAATGTGACAGGAAAATGGTTCCCACACATTTACTGTACAAAAATTCAGAATTTATTTTGACCCCGCCCACCCCCCACCCTTTTTTTTTTTTAATACATTACTATATGTCTATACAAAATTCAAAACTCTATTGCCCATTTTTTGGTCATGTAATAAGTATTTCCTTAAAACTAAAACCTGCAACATATAGTGTCAGTGTTTAACATTAAGCTGAAAAAGCATCCTCTTACTTTTAAACTTAAAGAGGAAGCATTTAAAATGACACAACATGCAGATTCCAAATCTTTAGCACATAAAAGAATTAGACCTTTAAATAAACTCAATAATTTGACAAACTCTTCAGCATTTAATAATGTCATAAAAATGTCCTCTAGAAGGTTTATACTTTTAGTCTGGCTCATTTCTTTACTGCTATGGGCTTAGTTTATGTGAAAGATCCCCTTGAATTCAGGTTGCGGCTTTTAAAGAGTCACTCTTAGTTCAGAGGTTTGATGTATTTTGTCTTGATTAGGGAACCTGAAGAAAAGAAAATCTTCCTGATACAGGTAGGATGTGGCTGAATAGGGAATGTAAACAGGGCACTTATTTTCCTCTCCATTCCTGCTAGTAGTGTGTGCATTATTTACTCATAATGTTACAACTGGACACAGAAAGTATTACTGGAAACATTAGTAAATCCTGTGCAACAGACCAGGAACAGGTATTGTCTTTGAGGTTGTGATCAACAGCTGCAGTCTCTGGTCACAACTTGAACCTGTGTGTAAATCCTGTATAAACTACACGTATTTCCACAGGCTGCAATCCATACAGTAATCTGTAACAGTACAACATATATGTGGAGAAGGGGGCCGGTGGTATTTGACGGGGTGGCCATTGGGGGGGCCTCCAAGACTTATGGCCCAGGGCCTCATGCATTCTAAATCCGGGCCTGCCCTCACATCTAAGGGCTGGAATATACTTGCTGTTTATAATGCATCATGGCTGCCACATGTATACTGTGTTCGCTTGGTCCATCTGTCCTGAACATCCTCAAAAAAATAATCAACACTTTAAGTTGAAAAAAAAAAAAAAGAGCAATCAAGCATAATTGAAATCAACTTAACCTCCATGTCTATACGGAGACTCTGAGCTAAAAATTGCAAAAAGTCTTTTGTGTCACATTGAGACTGCAGTGCATAAGGAAATACCCACATGATTGTTATTTCCCTTTTTGTGTCTATTTTGTTAAATAAATGTTTTGTTGTTTTTTTTTTGTTGTTGTTCTTTTGTTTGGGGTGTGGGGGTGGGGGCATGGTTTTGTCTAGGGTTGAAGGATTGTGGTACTAAAAGAGGAGGCACTAACTTTTTACACCTGACTGTACGTCTTTATTTATTTATAAATCACGTAGCAGCAGTGCATTAAATCCTGGAGATACAGGTCAGGTGCTTCATTATGCAAAACACTTCAGAAATGGAAGAGAAATGCGATATCACCATTGATTTCCACATGGTGGTTGATTCCTTTTTTTTTCTCTCGAGCAACTCGTCTCCTGGATTCTCACCACAACAACCGCAAAGGTTGAAACGTGCAGAAAAAGAGAGCATCCAGAGCGAGGCAGCTCTGTGAACAGAAACACCTTTCTGATGAGAGAGGTCAGAGAAGAATGGCTTGACAGGGCAGAGCTCATACAAAGACTTCAATAACCCAGGCAAGCTCCATTTACAGATGTGAGCAAAAGGGCCACGATAGCAGAAGACAACATCGATATCAACTTTAAAAGCATAAATCTGAGTCTGCAGTGAGAACAAAGCCACACTGTTGAAATCTGGAAAAAATGATGAACCTGTATTTCTGCTGACCAGCAAGGTAACAACATGAATTTATGGTCTCAGCCTGCTTGGAAAAAAGTGTTGAATGACTGCAAAAAAAGGTGCTTCCCTCTATACACATCTGTCCCACATTCTCTCTCCCTATTTCATATAAAATAAACCATGCAAAAACATAATGGGAGTGATAGGAGAGTGTGATAAAAAAAAAAAGGAGAGACATTTGCGTGTACTTGACAAAAGTTCATTTGAAAATGCTTTACCTAAACTCTTTTGTAACTGTTCATATTTCATTAAGTAAAAAGGTTGAAATCTCCGTTTTGGATTTCGCCTTTTGGCTTTAGCCCTGCTGGCAGAGCACTTGCCTTTCAACAAGAAGATCCCCCTGATGAAAAAAGTCTTACGGCTGACTTCACGGCAGCAGCATGAATGTATATTGTATGTGCAATGCTGAATGTGTATCTTCATCCCATGCTGTGCTGCACAGTCTGCTGCCTGCAAATTATTTCACATAGCCCTCAGTCTTTTAATTATCATAATACACAGACTTATACTGTATATTTGCATTATATTTGCATTTCAGTCCTGTAAAATAATTGAAAAAATGTTGGTATGAGGGCAATTTAGGGCTTAAAAGTAGGGAAAGGAAGAATAGAGTTACTCGAAGCAAGTGATGTGAGTTGGCAATAGTAATGATTTCAAATGAAAGTAGCATCCAGCAGGCTTTGAGAAGTAACACCATATATATGTGTGTGTGTGTGTGTGTGTGTCTCTCTCTCTCTCTCTCTCTATATATATATATATATATATATATAGACACACACACACACATATACATACATACATATACATATATATATATAAACAAAGATTTTTTTCTTATTCCCTTGAATGACTGAAGGAATCTGGGGAATTTCAGCGAGTAAGAGGAGAAGGTGCAACTTCAAGCTGGAGACCTGTGAACTCTGATCCATCTGACATCAGTGCATCAAGAACTGTTGCTCATAAATAGCTGGAATGATCTCATGGACATGAAAATAGTGGAGGAAACCTTTGTCAAGCACTAAAGTGTACAACTAAATTCACAAATGCCATTTAAAACTGCACAGTTAAAAGAAAAAAAACCTGAAGCCCAACTTCTGGTTTCTTTCCCAACAGCACTGTAGCTCGCAGTACTGAGTTTCCTCTTATTTACTTCCTATATGAAGCTCCAACATAGCAACTGAGAAAATGGAGAATTTATTACGTGAATTGGAGGTGATAGATATTGATGCATCAGTTTTACAGATATTACAGCGAACTATCATTCTACCAGACTAACAAAACAATTTAGAAGAAACAGCAGCGAGAAATTCAAGAACAATTCTTGTGGTCTGCACTGCCGCGAAGCATATTTACATTCAGAGAGGTGCACATCTGGTCTTGAACTTTAGGCGCAGTCATGCGGCATATCACTTAGTGTGGTTCCTTGGCCTTGTGCATCAGTTTGGGGGTGTTTTTGTTTGTTTGCTTGTTTTCATCCATTTCATGACAGGATTACTGAAAAATTTCCATGAAGACTGGCCAAATTTAGAAGTTGAACTTTCAAGTCCATTGCTGGATCAAGATCCAAGATGTTTTTTTAAAAAATATAATAAAATAATTACTGATAAAGTGTCAGAGTTCTCTCATTTCTGAATGTACCTCGCCTCGTTTGCTTCAGTATCCTCTATTTGGTTCATCTATGCGACCCTTTATCACACTCTTCCAGTTTAAGTCTTTTTCTTAAGCTATGAAGCACAATTAAATCAGACTTATTTTATTTGGAAATAAGTCTCTTTCTTTGTTGTCCTGCAGGTTTTTGAAAAATATCTGACTATATTGCTTTAATGAAAGACATGGCAGCAATAACTGCTGGCACTGTGACACTTGTAAAACTGTTTAGTTTCTAGGTGAAACAGTGACATTGACAAGATGCCATGAGTGTTTTGAAAGTTGTTTTTTTCACAAAATATTTGTTTATAAAGCAAATATCTGTTGAGTAAAGGTCAATTATAACAAAAGAATGCTATTACACTCACTAAACAATAAAAAGCACTTACCAAAGTATGAGGGAAAACGCATCAAAGGAAATTCTTGCGTCTAAAATGAATTCTTGACATATTGGGAAAAAAAAAAACTTTCAAGGTTGTTTTTGATCAAAGCAATTTGTTCAGACAGGAAAGACAACAGCAGAAGATTTAAAAACGGCCTTCCATCAAAGAGAGCTTTGCTTCACTGATTATTTTTCTCCAGTCGAGAGGTCTGTTGTGTCCCATCCCACGATGGATCACCTCTAGTTCCTCTTTCCCATCAGCGGTGACCTTCAGCGGGACTCTGATGCAGTGGGACATCACCACGTTTGGCAGCACCAGACGGGCCACTGCAAAGGCAAGGACGCCACCGCCGTGGATCTATCATGCAAACAAACGGCCAGTCCACCGTGAAGTGACGCAAAAATGCATCAAACTGCAACACAGCCGCAGGTCACTGCTGCAGGTGTTCTGCCCGGCTGCTCTTTCACAGCACAACAAAAGGCTAGTTATCGGCAGTTTGAGGATTTTCTGCTTCTGTCGTATATCATCCATGAGAAGGCCTTGTTTGAGGCCTCCAAATGAGTAAAAGGAGGTGAGCAGAAACTTTCACCTTCAGCTATAAGAGCTCGGTCTTTACTGATAATCACAGCTTTGCTACTCTGACCACTCAACTCACACTATCACAGACCAGTGAGGACACTGGGGACAGATATGGGTTGAGTATTTTACGTCGGGACACTGACATGCAGACTTAAGGAGCCAAGGAACAAACCTAATCAGAAGTTTAGCTGCCCACTAACCTTTTAATTAGTGGATGAACCACTCTGTGTTCTAAACCACAGCTGCCTTGTATGACCATGGACCGTACGAGAAGAGATGGATGTTCTGCTATGCCCATTCTTTAACTCTCTTACATTTCATCAGTGCTGACACTGAAAATGTTTAAAATTCTAAATGGAAGAGATGGACTGAAGTGTGGCTGAAAGATCCAACTTATTGTCAGATATCCAACTAGTTGTGCTGTGAACATTTTTTTTATTCCAGTTCTATGCGGGCAGTGCTTGTGCTACCAGAGGTCTCCACTTGTGAGCAGAATACGGACCCAGAGTCCAAAATACAATGAGGTGGTGAGAGAAGGTCCAGCAGGTCATCTCCAAGAGACATTCAGGTCCAATGTCAACCATCTGACAAGTAAGCTTCTGACACTTGAGAAAAATATAAATAGGCTATATACCACCAATAGTGGTAGGATAGTCACAGACCAGCAGGACAGGCTGTATTACAAACTTTAGTGGTGGTACTCAGAGCGCCAGCGGTTTAACGAACCTCATGCTTAGAAGGCTGGAGGAGTCCTCGGTGGTCCACACCTGCTCAGGTTGACCCGACATCAGTGGCAGGAGCATCACCATTTCTTGAGGGACAAATGCAAATTCAAGGAAAAAGACCATCTTCAGATTGTAGAACGTCATAATATTCAGTGAAAGCATAAACTGGAGAGGGAATGTGATGGAGACGGGGTAAAGAGAGTACTCGCTGTCTTAACACGTGGAGCACTCTAAATGCCAGATAAGTTAGGGGCAGAGGGTTTCAGGTGAGTGAAAAATCTATTTTTGGAGAAAGATGGATTGATTGGAGTCAAGAAGGAAAACCCTGACAGGCATGTTGAAACCCTAATGTCAAAACAAATAAATAAATAAACTGCTAGTTTTTGTTTTTGAACACCAAAACAAAATCTGTGCAACGGGGGGTTGGGAAATAAAGACAAATAGGCCTACTGTGTGCGCGCGCACACACACACTTACACACACACACCTACACACACACACAGCCATTAACAGGACATTCCTGTAAACAAGGTCCTAGTGGTCCCTCAGTTAGCCTCACGCCCTCTCGGTTCAGCCGCCGTTTGATAAAGTTCCCGTGATGCTGCGTTTGATTAATGATGTTTAACCGAATTGAATTAAGGTTAAGAAAGACGTGGCTGCCGCAGGAGGGGCGGTCAGAGGGGAAGGAGGGGGCCGTGCTGAGCTGAAGGTAGCAAGTGTGGTAAATAACTTCTTTAGAGGAAATATACGACGGCCCCTCCTCTGCGCCCTCGCTGCCATGCCAAGTAATTACTCGCCCCGGCCTCCTGTAATAATTCCTATTACAAGCAGAACGGAAGAGTCGGTAACTCAGCGCTCGGGACAAGGTGAAGGCAAGGCCACAGAGCCGCGGATCAATATTTCATTTACTCACCCTGCCTCAACATCCCGGCCCAGGATCCAATTCACCAGCAGAGGTGGACGGAGGGAGAGAGCGAGAGAACAGGAGAAAGATGGAAGGGAGAAGAAAAGAAACAAGGTCCATTGAAAACAACGACACAAGGCCTCTAATTTCCTCTGGTTTTTTTTTTTTTTTTTTTTTGGAGGGTGAGGAGGGAGAGGGAGGGAGGGAGGCGCCGACTCTGGAGACAATACTCACTGAGGTCAGGTGTGTGTGTGTGTGTGTGTGTGTGTGTGTGTGTGTGTGTGTGTGTGTGTGTGTGTGTGTGTGTGTGTGTGATATACACCCCAAAAAGACCGTGAGAGTATATAGCCAGAGCTACATATCT
>JBAMYA010000018.1:1243361-1258480 GCA_037176975.1 Arrhamphus sclerolepis
GGCAGCCAGTGTAAAGACCTCAGAACTGGACTGATGTGGTCCACCTTTTTGGTCTTTGTGAGGACTCGAGCAGCAGACTTCTGAATGAGCTGCAGTTGTCTTAACTGATTTTTTGGGTTGACCTGTAAAGATGCTGTTGCAATAATCAAGTCTACTAAAGATAAATGCATGGACTAGTTTCTCCAGGTCCTGTTGCGACATCAGATCTTTGATCCTTGATATATTCTTAAGGTGATAGTAGGCTGACTTTATAACTACCTTAATGTCTTTTTCCAGATTTAGGTCTGAATCCATTAGTACACCTAGATTTCTGGCATGGTTGGTAGTTTCTAGGTGTATCGATTGAAGCTCTGTGGTGACCTGTTACTGCTTCTCTTTGGCTCCAAAAATAATAACCTCAGTTTTGTTTTTGTTTAACTGAAGAAAGTTCTGGCCCATCCAATAATTAATTTCCTCAATGCATTTACCAAGGACCTGTACAGGGCCTCTGTCTCTTAGTGACTTTGTGATATATATCTTTGTGTCATCTGCATAGCTGTGGTAACTTATTTTGTGGTTCTTTATAAACTGAGCCAGTGGGAGCATGTAGATGTTAAACAGAAGAGGCCCCAGGATGGAACCTTGGGGCACTCCACATGCAATTCTAGTCTGAATATGCATGCACATATTTCTATATACTATAGATGCCCATGCGTATCCACATAACCCAACCTATTCCAGCACAGGCAGACCCCCACCAGGTAGCAGAGACGTCCCAGCAGGAACAATGAGCGACGAGAGGCACCCTAGCCAATCCCCAAGCATCGCCATCAAGGCCTGGACGATGCTCCCAGCAAACCTCCCAGGAACCACGAGGACTCCCAGAATCCTGCCCCCATCCCAACACCAAAGGAAACTGAACTCAAACCTAAACAGAGCCAGGTGATGTAGGTGCTTGAATCTAATGAGATAATGAATGAAAGAGGAACAAAAAAGGTTAAAAAAAAACAAAAAAACAAAAAAAAAACAAACGGAGGATTTTAAAGTAGTGAGCATGAATAATGAACCTCACGATGGAAGGTGAATCAAATCAAATCATGATTTTTTTTTACAACAATAAGAAACCTACATAATTAAATACAGTTGCAGTTGTCATGCCAAAAAAACTGTAGAGATGTAGAAGCATGTAAACTTAAAAATCAATATTTTGCGCAAGTACCTGAATTGTCCAGCATGTAAATTCCACTTTGGTCAGATGAGGACACAACATGAGTAATTTTTTGGAATTTCCACTAAATTATAATACATGCAAATGCTGCAGCATGTGTTATAAATAAAACAATTACATCTTGATGTACAACCTTCATCGTTAGAAATATGGCACTGGGTTATAGATGAATGGTGATTTTGTTTATGGAAGTCTTGGCAAGCAGCTGATGTGGAACATTTCTGCCGTGATAAAAAGGGAGGTGGATTAATTGAGAGTGTAGGTGCTGAGGTCATCACCTGAGATGACCGGGAAACACTTTAACAGGGCGACTGAGGCCTGAGTGCAATCCGGCGTTGTCCTCCCATGAACTTCATCTAATAAATTAACATGATTGAATGTACGGTCACTCCACTTGGAAGGCAGTGTGACTCAGCCATCTCCTAATTTATACTGTACGGTGTGTTTCCCACACATGCATAGAGAGAAGGAACTGAAGCGCACAGATTGTACCGAATAGTTGCCGGTAGAAAAGGATCTCGGGGGGGAAAGTGGAGGGATTGTATTATTTTTACAGTTTATCATGGCTAAGAGAGAGACGGGCTCAGAGAGCTCTCTCCTGTGAGCCTTCATCTAGCCTTTGGCATAGAAAGTGAGTCTGCTTATTACTCAGTCCATCACAACCCAGCAGGAGAATGGGAGAATGGGAGGAGAATTAATACACTTGGTTTTCATGCCAGTGTGTGCTTTCTGTGCCATTCTTCTCTCCTACACTCCTGCTCCTCATTTGTCTTCAAGCTCCAGTGGACATGAGCATTTTATGTGCTAATAAAATTAAACAGTATCTAGATTTGATTATCTTTCTTTTCTCCTATGTTATAATATGCTGTTAAAAAAAAAAAAGCCAGAAAAAGAATAGGGAATCTTCTTGAATGTTGAGATAGTTTATTTTTTAGTTCTTTGTTCCTTCGACTGCCAGCAGCAGCTCGGGCTTCAGAGTGCTGTTGAGGCTCAGGGGCAAACACTTGTTTGTGTGCATTTCAATGACAAAAACTGCATCTACCCCACAATACCCACGGCAACAATCAATCTGCCTCCCATAAATCTGAATGACATTAACACTTAAAAAAAATAAATAAAAAAAACGCAAAAAAAAAAAAAAGTAAGTCCTTGCTATGTTTGTTTTGGATTTCTTAGACATGAACGCCTCCATTTTATTTAGCCACATAATCGACAGCCAGGACATCCACTGTCACAGACAGACGGACATAAATCTGTGTAGGTTGGAGCCGGGGAACCGCCACAGCCGGCAGGTTAAGTGAATATCACCTTCTGCCTTCAGAAAGAGCTCACACTCCCATTCCACACTTCTATTAAATATGTGTTCCATTTTTACCTTATTTAGATGGAAAGTCATTTTACCCTCTTTTATAGAAGGTCATAAAATATATAGTGTTTTGGAGCGCTCTGCATACAATTTACATTTTCTATTGTATAAATGTGATCAATGCGACATGGAGATGAATAAAACATTCATGGCAAAAGCCATTTCTTCTGTGACATTTGGTCTCGTATCTATCATCAGTTTTCTATATGCAGCCAGCAGAACAAACGCTGGTCAAATGTTTAAATGTGCCCCCGCTACATAAAATTTAAGCCTCGCTTTCACATTAACACCCGCCGGCTACAAGATGGAAATGCTTTTTTTTTTCTTCTTTTTTTCTGTGCAGATAAGAAAACAGTCAAATGGGATCGACTTGTGGCGCAGCCGTGGCAGTGGGGGGACGTGCCGATGGGTCCAGGAAATTGAAGCATGTCAGTAAAATTACAAAAAGGCAGCTCTGCTTCAGCCGGCAGACATGTAAATGTGGTCTAGCCTCTCAGATGAGTCTGTTATGGATCGTCCCACGCAGCCTTTTCTCATTAAAAAAAATCCCATCAGTGTATTAAAAGGTGTAGCCTTGGCACTGACAAATCTTTTTTTTTCCTCCTGAATGATTTGAATTGCTGTTGAACTCAGTGATGGACCCACATTTCAGTTCTGTCATTTACTTTCAACAGAAAATAGTTTTTACTCTTTTGAGTCCAATAAATTTCTTTCTTTGTTACTGTGGGAAGCAAACTCCTGCACACACGTACCAAAGTCTGGAAAACCGCATTAATGTTTAGTGTGTTATCAGCTTAAGCACATCATGCTTCTTGATTGTTTTGTCTTAGACAATGTTCAGATTATAATTTATGGCAACTTTATGCAAAAAAACAGCCAACTCCAAGGGTTTTGCAGGCGTTTTCTTGCCAAGAGATAGTAATTCAAGTGAGGCACCAAAGACAAAAAGAGAAAGACTGCAGCTTCTGTCTTTCTTCCAAACAGGCAGGTTTAACGTTTAAGTCGTGATGATGACTAAGCTTTCTCCAGCCAATGCAGAGGCCTGTACGACACAACAAACTGCAGCAGAGGTTGACCACTGACCTTCATATATTTTTCTTACACAAATTGAACACCTGAACTTCATTAGTGATGGTGTTGCAAATTGTCTTTACTTTGAACAGGATGTTTAAGAAACACGTTTTGAAATCTGTTTTAACGAGACCATATTGTCTTCATTTACAGGGACATATGATATTGCATTTGAGAGGTTGTCCTACTGAGGTTCAAGGACCATGAATATTGCTGCAACACCTTTTGTCATGTTATGTCTGAAATACTTTATGTTATGTCCGGTCTCCTAAAGGAAATCACCACTAATGACCGCTTCTGCTCTAAACGGTCAGACGATATTTAATAACTGGATAATTGGCTTTGCAAATGTGTTTCATAGAGATGACATTGAGTGAAAGAAGATAATGCTGAAATTCAAATGAAGCGTTTCAGGCACGTCAGTGGTGTCTTCATGAGAGAATATCTGAGGTTGTATATGAACAAAGTATATGATTCACTGAAAGGCAGAGAAAAATGAACAAAAATACATTATATGACCTCTTTAACACAGACAAAAACAGGCAAGCTCACCAATAAACAATAAAATTATGTATTTGAGAAACTTTGCTCATTTGAAGAAATTCAAGGCCAACTCTCTTCCCGACTTGGTGCATAATTTAGTGAGTTAAACCTCAATGATCAAGATGCTGTGTTTATATTCAGTCAGCCAAGTAGCAGGATTTTTCCCAGTTTGGAAACTGCATTGCCCCATTTCAGGTTGTGTGATGGACTCCCACAGGTACTCATTAGTATTGTTTACTTGTGAACCCAAAGGGTCCTTGCCGTCTTCTAATCATAGATTTTACAACACCGACTATGCTCTGGAACCATTTTCCCACATGATCTCGATGAGAAATATTCCAGGTCAACATTTGAACTCCTTCAGTAAGGATACATGTATGTTCAAATAAACAGTGAAACATGCAGAAACGGTTTCTGCGTGTACATCAGGATTTTCCTGATGCTCTCAGTCTAAACTAAGGTAATCAATTGGTTCAGCATGTGTACTGGTTTACAAATAGGCTCAAAGTGCAGCAACCGTAATATCGATGATAAAATCAATAACCCTTTTATCATGTCATGCTTTGACATGAGGCCTCACCATCCAAAGGCGGACAGGTTGTTCAGAACCGATGGAAGATGCTCAAATCAGAAGAGAGCACCAACAGAGGCCTGCGTGGTTGCTGCAGTTTTTCCAGCTTTGGGTGTCCATGTTGCAAAGTATCCCCTTGGCTGGTGTTCATCTTCCTTTTAGTGAGTCACTTATAATTACTAATCTCAATAACGCATAAAAGATACTCATGGTAACTCGCCAAGTGTGATGTTAAATCATTACCTTTTCCAGAGGGTACAGTAAGTGATCAAATGACTCTTTAGAGGAATCCTCACAATTACATTTTTAGCTAAAAGAGAAATGCACAAAAAAATACCAGAAAAGCAACCTACATATTCTTTTAGCGCAATTACAATTAATGAACTTTTTTTTTTAATAAAAAAAAACAACCCAAGGTTATTTCTGCAAATATGCTCAAATATTTCTTTTTCTTCCCGTGGCTCTATAGTGGCCTTTCCTCACAGTTTAGAAAGACAGAGAGATTGAGGAAGATGGTTAACAAAGGGTGAGGCTGTTAGTTACATTTACAACAGCCTTGGCTGATCAAAGTGGCGTACAGCATGTAAAACAAATAACGTGTTCAAAATTTTTAAACCAAAATGTATAACAAACAACAGACGGGGTGTGAGACAGTTACAGACAACAACTAAATGGATAATTTATTAACCCAGAAGGGCAGGGAATAAAGATGTGTTTTATGTTTTGAGTTAAATGCAGTGATGGAGCTAACATTTTTTAAATCAGATGGAAGCTGATCCCACAGGTGTATGGATGGAACTGACAGAACTCTTATCACCTTTATTTTTATGCAATGATCATGGCATGAGATTTCCTGAACACCTACAAGGCTTAGTTGCTGTATGGTTGCAGATCAGATCCATGATATTAGATGGGGCCTGTCCATTAAGAGCTTTAAAAACAGGCAATAAAATCTCAAACTGAACCCTAAAATGGACTGGAAGGTGATGCAGAGAAGCCCAAACTGGTGTAATGTGAGGAGTCATCTTAATACCTGTCAGTATTCCTGCAGCAGCATTTTGTACCAGTCACAGATGGTTTAATACGGATTGGGGAAAGCTGTGATATCAGGAATTACAATAATCTAAACGTGAAGTTATGAATGTATGGATGACTTTTCCAGATCTCAGTGGGACAGGGAAGGTTTAAGTTTGGCTCTAATTCGTAGTTGGTAATCCTGCTTTTATTGAGCAGATTTTATTGTAGAGAGAAAGCTCAGAATCAAGTGTAACAATCAAGCTGTCAGTTTGGGGCTTAACAAATGGAGGTAAGGTGACCTAGCTTGTCAGCTATGGTATTTTGAGATTTCAGGGGACCAAGGATAAGAATAAACCTGGTTTTGTCTGAGATCAGCTGTAGCAAATGATCAGTATTTGCCATCCAGCCAGTAAAATCTTCAATTCAGATTAACAGACAGGGTGTAAATAACAAATTTCATAATGACATGCTATTACATCAATCAATTGAATGATGATTTGATTCAGGAGCCAATGATCAATATGATACAATATTATCTGTTGTCTGAACAAAATTGGAAGATAGAGCTGGGTGTTGTCAGCATAGAAGTGAAAAGAGATGTTGTATCTTCTGAGGTAGCATATAAAGGCAGAATGGTATATATAAGGTGAAAAGTATTCATTAATTCATTCATTTATGTATTTGGGGAGGACAGTGCAAATTAATGACTACTCAGTACAAATTAATGACGTTGAATTGATATATAAGCCCATTTCCATCTGCAGACCTACAACAACAACAACAAAAAACCCCAAAACAAACAGCATAAACAACAGTACATAAAAAAGTAAAATTTCAACATAGAAGGAGAACTACATTACAGGATTGTTGACAAAAATAGACAAATTGTTTAGATTTCACAGATGCCCATGGTTTGGTATGGTTTTAATCATTTTAAGCTGTTTTTGTTTTTTTTCTTAAAGCAGTAAATATGGAGCTTTCTCGAATCATAGTTAGGATACTATTCCAACCCAACCATCCCAAAACCACCTTTAAATAAAACAAGCATATTAGTCCCATGATGGAGCCCTGAGGGACTCCATGAGACACAGGAGAAGATGAAGACAACTGGCCTATGAACACTGACAAAATCAAATGTGACGAATGTGTATGTATAATACCTCTCTGCTTTATAACGCAAGTTGCTTTCAGGGTATCTTGGAGTCAAAGTCAAACACTTATTATGCATTGATAAATGCAAATAACTCATTAGTGACAAACATGATGGCTTTACTTAAGGTTGCCCTCATACTGTCTTTTTTTAAAAATATTGCTTACATCAACTTTTTTCTTAACCTTTACACAGTGCAAATTATTGTTAACAGAAAGGTTTCTTTTCATTAAAAACTGCATTAAAGGGGTCATATCATGTTTTTTTCTGACTTAAGTACAATGTTATAACATTCATTTAATATCATACACATGACCGCAGGAAGAAAGTTAAGTATATTTATGTTATAGCAGAGCCTGTTTGCAAAATGAGCTGTGGACCCTCGGTTTTGAGAACTTTGTGAGATTGTTTGTTATATCTTATGGTACAATAGAGTTTCCTTATAATGTAATGGTCTCCAGGGAGCACACATTTTAATAATGAGACACATCTCATTTTTGACATATTTAATGGTACAAAGCTACTCCAGAGGTACCAGAGATTAAAATGAGACAACAGGAACTTAACATAATGTGGTCATCTTAAATAAACATAGAATAATCAAATGCATAGTATTTCAAACTAAAAATCCAATGTAAAATTAAAATAAGGTTATATATTTAAATGTTGATGTTGTAAAGACTATATGGCAAACTTTTCTTTTATAGCAAAAGCAGGACTTCCTCCAAATTTTCAGTTTTCATTGTAGAAATAAAAATGACAAACTATTTAGTGTCAGTTATAATCTAAAACAAAAACTCATTAGTTCATAAACCAGTCTGAAAAGATAAATTGGTTTAAAGGCAGTGGTTACACAGCTTAACTGTATTGTTCAGTTTGTTATGTTATATTTGAGAAGTCTACATTTAATTGTGTAATCTATCCTTCACAAGAGAATCAGAAACACTTTATTGCCACATACAGTTAAGAACATTTTACAGTGAATTTTTCATGATGACAGGTAAAAGAAAAAAGACAGAAAAAGCAAATAAAATAAAATAAATAAAAAATCAAAACAAAAAAGTAGTCCTATAGGCTATACACATTTGAAATACTTAACAGAATAAAAGGTAAAATAAAATAGTATTAATAAATAAGTTATGGGTTATGCAATCTTCATTGTTCAGTTTTAAATGTATCAGAAACTTTTTGTTTACTTTAATTACTTACCTTGTAATCTTTTTACATAATTAAATTACAGGGGACCTCTTAGAACTGATGTGTTTAAATATGTAATGCGTCTCTCAAGACGGTTTACTCTGGTTATTTCGAAGATGTAATTTCCGGAGGTACGTGAATGCAGCAAACGAGCAGAGCGGGACTGAGCTAGAAGCCCTCCTCCTCCCCTCTCGCGCCACACTGCGCGTGTGACCGCCGGTAAAGGCGCGCGCACGGGAGGTGGTGGCGGGGGGGGTGAGCTCGCGCCTGCTCTCTGACCCCAGTGGCAGCTCCGACTCACTGCACTCCGGCTCCCCCTCCGACAGACCGAGGCTGCTCCCTCTCTCCCTCCCCCTTGTCTGTCAGTGTCTCTCGCCCTCCTCTCTGGCTCGCTATACCCCCTATTCGCTCTCCTCCTTGTCTGGTTTCTTTTCACAGCAGCCAGCCCGAGGTCCCGCCGGGTCGAAGGTTTTGCCCCAGCCGGCCCAGACTGCCGCAAACACCCGGACTCTTCTTCTGTTGCTGCTGCTACCGTGGCCACCGCATGGACCCGTGTACCTCCTCCTTCACCTCGCCCGCCGTCGCTGCCGCCTCCGCGTAGAGGGCGACCCCGACCCGACACTCTCTTCCTCCTCCGGGCAAGATAAAAACACGCAGTGGGGGCAAGAAGGAAAAACACACACACTACGCTACGAAGGTAGAGCAACCTTCCAGCTTTGCTTTGAAAGCCGAAACAGGAGGTAGGAGAGACGTAGCGGGGGGAAATAAATAAATTCCTAACACAAAGCCGACGGTTAGAAAGGTGGCTTGTCATTTACGAGGAAGAGCAAGAGGTTAGCGCGGCGGCGCTTTGACACTGACCACCTTTTTGGGGGGTGAGAGGGGAGGTTTTTCCATTATTTAAGGAGCAGAGTTTACGGCTGCGTGGACCTTTTTTGCGTTTTATTTGATTTAATTTAGTTCCTTTTTCTTATACATTATTGCAAGCGGCACTGTTTTAAGAGCGAGCGGGCAGCGTAGCGCACGTTGTGTCCATGCGTGCTTCCAGAAAAGGGTCCATTTATTCGCCTCTGGCTGCGCTCCTCTCCGCTTTACCGGACTGATTTCCACTCGTGGAGAGTTAGCTATGTGGCGTGCACGGCCGCTTTTTTTGCAATTCAAAGACCGTGCACTGACAACGCGCGTACGCGCGCGGGTTGAGACGCTTACAAAAAAATACAAATACATATATATGTATGTGTATATAATTATAAATTATCTTACCAGGCGCACGTTTAGCAGGCTAGGCTAGAGAGCTAGTTGCTTGCTACTGTAGCCATAACGTAGAGAGGAGCAGTAGAGTTTCGGCAGCAACACACATACACGTACACACTCATGCACGCTCCCGTATTGGCACACACACACCGACTGCACACGCCGAGGAGACTGTGGGGCATGCTGCACACTACACCCGTCCCCAGTGTTTTCGGCCTACATTTACTCAAAAAAAAAAAAAAAAAAGCTCATTTTCAGAGTAGCTGCAGTAGTAAAGGGAGTTTTTATTATTTATTTATTTATTTAATGATTGTAGGTAAAGTGTTTCAGAAATATCTGAAGGTTTTAGCCCCACAGATGTGCATCCTTTGGAGTTAAATAATCTCAGACTTTTCAGTGTAAAGTTTGAGCGACGATGCTGCTCAGTTTCTGTTAAATGTGAAAGAAATCAGCTTAATGATCTTCTTTTTTTTTTCTTGTCTAAAAAAAAAAAAAAAAAGACCAGCATGCATCATCAAGCTGACCCAGAAAACATAAATCAATGTCTTTTACAAAAAAAAGAGAGTTCAAATTAGGGTTTGTTTTGTTTCATCATCCTCAACTGCAGCTATTTTTCTCCACACATCACTGCATCCCAGAGTATTGCTGTTGATCTCCACCCCAAAACAGATGACACACTGATTTAATTCTTCCCTCTGGTGTGTGGTTGCATCAGGAGGTCTGGTATAAAATGCTCCACAAAGCCACAGTAGCCACTTTACTATCAGTTAAGGAGGTCAGACAGGAAGGAGGTTCAGGGTGTACGAGGAGACGAACGGTGAAGCCCGGTGAGTGGTACCGAGTTGCACTCATCTTGTCCTGCGGCACTTCTAGCTGCTTTTCTTTACACGTTTTTAGATCTGTGCATGTCATGCAAAGATTGGGGCCAGAGCTCTTTGGATGGAAAATTAATAATTCCAAGTGATTTTTCAGAATTGGAGCAGTGGGCCTGGAATAAACAAATCAGTTTGATTTTTTTTTGTGTGTGTGTGTGTGTGTGTGTTGGAGAAGCGGCTCTTTTTCATGTTTGCACTGAGAAGAATTTCTTTTTTTTATTGAAGTCTTTGCCACAGTTTATCACCAGCAGAGAGGTTTTACCTGCAGCACTCATCCCATTTAAAGTCATCATGTACATACCTGAGAGGTTATACCAACAGTATTTTATTTTTTTTAAACATCTGAATTGTAACCACAACAGTAAAGTTGTGAGATATGGTTTCTTGTAAATTTTTTTTTTTTGTTAATGATATAAAGTTCAGAAAGTCTTTACCTGTGCCATGGCATGCACCTTATTGCATGTGCCGTGTATGTTTCCAAACTATTTGTATTATTAAATACAAAATCTGGAATGCCTTAGATATTATTTTATGTGACAGACCTTCTTGTCTTCAGGAGCTGATGAGTGTTTTTCCATGCCCTGTCGTTGCAGACTGCTGTCTTGTGTAGAGGTGAATTGCTCAGCTGCTGCTGCTGCTGCTGGGAGAGTTTCCTGGGTGTTTTTTTTTTTTTTTGTTTTGAGCGGCTCTGAAGGATGACCGCTGCACGGCTCGCTGCTGAATCCCGGTGAACGAACTGTGTCTCATGTCCAAACGGTGGAAGGATGGCTCATGGCAAAGTGACCATCACGGTGGACGAGTACAGCTCCAACCCCACACAGGCCTTCACGCATTACAACATCAACCAGAGCCGCTTCCAGCCTCCGCATGTCCACATGTAAGTACAAGCTTGTGCAAAAGCAGCTACAGAGCTGTAACTTAATTTTCCTGCCGTTCATTTCCAAAAAGTCTCAAACACATTTAAACGACTCAGTCATTAAACAGGGTGCATGTAAAGAATCTCTCCTCCCTGAGTACTATGGAGTAACAGGTGTAAGGGGCAGAGCTCACATTACTGGGGCTTTGTAGACCTGCACTTTTCTGTGCTATCGCTTCCTTAAGTTGTTCCAGGCAATGCAGACGGGATCATCACTGGTGTTCCCATCAGTGCTCATCTTTGCTGAAATGATGGGACTATAAGCCTGGAATTTCCCGTGAGCTTCAGCACATCAACATACTTCGCTGGTTTATATTTACCCTCACGTCAAATCAGTACCTTCTGAATTAGTTGGAGGTTTCATATCTTCTGAAAGCCCAAATGCAGCAGTAACGACTGGTACTGCCACTTCGTGGATACCATTTTCACTTGTGTAGCCCCTGTTGGCTCACACTCAGATATCTCACAGTGATCAATAAAGAATAAAAACAGTGTCAGCTACTCTGCACATCATTTTTGTATGTGAAATGTTACCCATGTGGAAGTTTAATAAGTGCAGCAGGTGAAATCTGCTCTTTAAAGCACCAAAGTCACATGAAAGGCAGCTTTTGTAAAAACATAGTTACACGGAAAAGAAAATCTGTGGCAGATTTGAGCCTAAATATCTCTGATTTCTGAAATTCTTGTTTTTTTTTTAAAAAATGTCTCCAGTTTTCTTGGTGGTGCATGAGAGTTTGTCTGCTTTATGGTATTCTGTTTATTTATCAAACCAGTTTCCTTTGCCTTTGTCTGATGCAGCTCTACTTCTCATTAGTGGGTCAGGGCGGTGTGACCCGCCAACCTTCGCCACGCAGATGCTCATCAGAGCGCTGCGTCCCTTTCATCTGTGGACAGATATTATCATGGAGCTGCAGCATGCTTTGTGGCTTCTTTCAATTAGAGAAGTTTTATGCTTTCACAAATGTTATTGCTGATTTGTCTGTAGAGGTTTTAGTGTGCAGCGTTCTTAAGACTTTTTATTTTTAATATTTGTTGTATAAAGTTAACCTGCAGCAGGGTCAGAAAGCGATGGAGAGCACTTGAGTTCTGTTTGTGGTTTCATCTTTGCTAAGGTGGATTTGATTGTTGTCACTTCACATTGTTTTCTCTTTAGTTGAACTTCATTCTTGTCTAGGTGAAGTTAGTTTGACTTGATTGCCTCAGAAACACAATACTTTTTAAAGGCCTTCGACGTAGATCAGTTAATTGGTTGCCTGATTGATTACTGTCCTTTTTTTCAATTTTTTTTAAGAGCTGCCATTTGCTAACGCATGAAGGTCTCTGATTAACAGGCACGTGTATTTCAGTTTCTTCAGACTTGTAATTAAAAAATAAAAAAAAGGTTTATGCATTTACACAAAAACAAGTTCAGTAGAGTCAGATTGGGTTCAGTTCAGTCCAGCTTTATTCCACTAAAGTCCAATTCATTGTAATTGATTTTCTACTCTAAAAGACTCCAGATTCAAAGCTCATTAAAGGCAAACTGTAATGTCATGAACTGAATTTGAAATAAAAGGCGGGAAAAAAAGTCTGTCTTGAGACGATGCAATATTTGGTTTCCTCAAATGACGCATCTTAAACAGGGTGGTCGTCTTCTATGCAGGTCAGTGAAAGTGTAAGGATGGTTAAAATATCTGCAGCATGTTAGTGGTGGTTTGATTTAAATAAACCTTGCTTATTTCTACATTTTAAAAGGCTAAAACATCCTGTATTGTGCACTCATGACAGAAGTAAACCTTGTTATGGAAAGGTTTCAAAAGATGGATGCACATTTACAACTTTTTATTGTTCACTTAAATTATTGAGTATAAAATTGCAGTAATAGCTCACAGATTAGTTTATTATTTCTACTTCTCAGCCACTGTGGAGAGCTGGCCAGAGAACAGAACAAAAAGAGTTATCTTCTTTTAGTTCTCAATTTTTTATTTATTCATTTTTTGCAAACATGCATTTCTTGTTGCACAATTACAGAATTCTCTGACTAAAATAAAAATGAGAGAATGAGGCTGATGGTAAATGTGAGAATGAGCCAGGTCCTGGTCCAGGTTTCTTCCCAAGAACAAGTTTTTTTCTTGCCACTGTTAGGCTTTGCCATGTGCTCTGGGGTCATGATCTGGGTTTCTCAGAACTGCTTAGGAAAAACTTTGTTTAAATTGATGCTATACAAATAAAATTGAATTGAACTGAATAATTTGATGAGTGCTGAGACTCTTCAGCTGAGCTGCACAATTATTCAGGTCATTGTGTCATGTCAGGGCTGAACCTGATTAGATGGACAATGTGAGAAAGGCTGAGATGATACAGATACGTAAACATCTAAAAGAAGCAAATCCTGAAAACCCTGAGCTGGATTAGAGCTCGAGGAAGATTTGGGCAAAAGTGTGAGATGACTGTAGAGCTGAAAAATCATCCAGCTGTGCTGCTTCTCTTCAGGCAGAAGTGGCAGCATCTGGGTGTTTATGTCATTTTACCTGAAACACAAGGGTTCATGCAAACAGGATTATTTTAGGGAGACAGGATCACGCAGGCAGCTAAATTTGACTCTTACCTTCCTCTTGACTGTCACAAGATTGTGGCACCATCCTGGTTTGACTGGGATTGCTCAGCTGCGAACAGGACCGCCAACATAGTGAGTGTCGAAACTCGGATGCCAGAAAAGAGACGACACCTTTCAGTCCTTGTGTTCTTTAATGGTTTACCAAGACAGCTTTAAATCAGGGCCAAATGCTTTGGTTTGAAACCAAGGTTAGCAAAAGCCAAGCAGCACAGGTTTCAAAGATCCTCCCTTAGTTTTATTTTCTCTTTTCAACAAGGCAAATGGCACATCATCCTGTTGGCTTTAATCCCTGATAGAGTGACCTCTCCAAAATGTCCTTTTGTATTATCCTTGATATTGTTAAAAGTTCATTTCAGCCTTTTTTTTTTCTCCTTTTTTTGCTGCAGTGTTGCACAAGCCGTCCATCAGCAATTCAGCAGACAAATCTCACATAAAAAAGCAAGAAAAACAAAAAACAATGGGTCTGTTTGGCGTTAAAGAGGAAGATCTTGAAAATATTTGTTTTCAGAAAGAGGATCGTCAGCTGGAGATGGTTTAGTTTTATTGCAGAAAAAGACTAATAAAAGAACAAAAAAACAGATTGTGGAAGGTGTTACTTTAAGGTTCCAGCTTGTTAACATAGTTGTTATTAAGCATATTCGTTGACAGGGATGTATTTAAATAGCAAGACTAAAGTAGCAGGAGAAATGCATTGGTGTTAAATGAAGCTTTAAAAATTAATGGTAAATGTGCAAAAAAAATATGTAGTTACATTTCCATAAACTGTGAACTAAATTGTGTTAAATGTGGTGAATAAGCTTCTTCTCCATCACATATTCTTAGAATTTTTTTCCCCACTGTTTCCTTTTATTTTCCATCTTGAACATTTTTGTTGCGAAATCCACTGTCAGTCTCACAGACGTTAATAACTCAAACGCTCGTGCAGTCACGCTCGTGTGCATCTACCTCATTCGGTGTCATATGTGTGCAAGGAAACACTGGTTTGGTTTTTTCTGTTTTCTCACAGATGCAGGTGCTGAAATCATGTGAACGATTCTGATGGCAGATGGTTAAAGATCAGGTCCTCTGATGCACACTGAGCCAATAAATGCAGGACTTCATTGTGGCTGCACTTATCTGGGTTTCGCTCTGGATTTTAGTTGTCCAGCGTGTTGGTTTGACACTTGGGCTGTGTGATTAATGAAACTTGAACTATGATTTCAAAGATCACAGAATTAATGTGATCGAGAAGAAAAATCTGCATCTTCTGTCTTGTGCTCTGAATAACGAGCACACGTTAGGGGCAGACTACACTCTGCTGTAGGTGACTGATTTCTTCCTCTTTTCTGTGTGAAGCATAAAGTTATTTATTGAAGT
>JBAMYA010000018.1:1279464-1302979 GCA_037176975.1 Arrhamphus sclerolepis
CTATGATTGGAAGAGAATGTTTGAAGTACGTCGTTTGCATGATCTTTTCAAGTTTGAGTAACTAGATTTTTAAAGACATCGAAGTCTCAATGTTAAAGAAAAGGTCTCAGAGTAGCCCAGGCTATTAACCACTCTACATGTGCTTGATTTTCTGCAGCAGTGTGATGCAATTGTTTTTTATTTTATTTCATTTGTTTTCCTGTTTCTTTTACGTACTCAGACCTGTGTGCTGTGAAGTCCTGGGAGCTGCCAGGCTGTTAAGAGCAGCTGTGTTTGCTGTGAAGTGTCTGCTGTGGTTGTTTTATAATAGGAGGTTGCAGGTCAAACTGCAGCTGGCTGCATCGCAATGTGGAGATGAACTCCAGGGAGGTGGTTTGTGTATGTGTTTGTGTGCACGTGAGCCAACCCGTTCCCGTGGTTGTGGCCTTAAGCGGGCTAAGTCTTGAGGCTAACCCTTAGCACCTCTGCACTTGGCAGCATGACTGCAGCGAGATTAATCCATTCCACACTCCATCAGTCTCTGGGTTCAGGTTATTAGTCCTGCAGCATAGCGCACACAACAAGCCCCTTTCGCCCCTGTGACTTCGCCTTCTACCTCGTCCCCAAAGTTTGTAAAGGTGGCCTTGGTGTTGAGAGGCTATTCGTCAAAACCCAACTAGAGTCCCCAATTGGCTCCTTTTAATAAGGCTACCTGGGCTCCGGGATAGTGCGCACACACACACACACACACACACACACACAAACACAAGCTGTGCACATACTCATACAGCCTTGAGTGTCAGGTGCTGCGTCCCGTGGGGCATATAAAAGTCCCATTAACATGGCCCTCCTCATTGGCTCTGACAGGTTGATCAATTAGACCCCTCCCCCCGCTGACCCCAGGGCCGCTGTGACTCAGAGGTCAGACACGATGGATTGCTGGACATGAGCACTCCCTCAACTCTCCCTCTCTCTCCCCCGTTATCTCCAGCCTGGTCTCAGCACTGCTCGCTCGTCTTGTCTTGTGTTCAGCATCGGGCTGATATCCCAGGATGCAGCTGTTATCCAGCTTGTTGGTGGAGGATCATACATTATCTGGGACATGTTTCGATTTAATCTCTGCTGAACATGAACAAAACACACTGTGAACATAGTCCTCTATCTCATCCTGTATTAATGTTCTTTAAGTCTATTTTAATGCCTAAGTCCTTTAACTGGAAAAAGTTGATCAAAAGTGACACCTTTCTACGCAACGCTTTTTTTAAAGAACTGTTAAATGTTTTTGTTCTCTTTTTATTATTTTCGCCCGTTATAGTCAAACATATTATGTACTTTTTACCTTTCCAGTCTACAGCAGTGCACAGATTAATATTTTCAAGACACAGAAAGTCAGATTTGAAATAAAAGCAGAATGGTTTTTAATTCATGTTTTTGAGGTTTTATTGTTTTTGGGGTTTTTTCCTTCAGAAGCGAAAAAAAAAATATTTTAGGGGCAACTTTCGGTTTTTCAGGTTTCATAATTGATCCAGATGAAAGAGCAGTTTATTTGTATTTGTTTCTGAAATAAAAAGTAGGAATTACTGATCTTAATGATGAATCCATGTGTGGTTGTTGCTTTTAATCCAGCATAGTTGTCTTCAGTATGATCATATCAATGCTGTTAACCATGTTTGAGCAGCCGTCTATGCTTTTTTTTTCTTTTTTTCCCCTCTTCTTAAAAAATGAAGTCAAGGTCTCCACGGGTGATGTTATGTAAACAGTGTGAGCCTGATCTTGACAACCTTGGTGTCAGGTCTGTACTGTTGTCTGTGTAGGCTGAGACGCAATGAGAGGAGGCTGCGAGTCTGCACTTTGTTTGGTAAATAGTCAGCTCTGGGCAGGGTAAATGACAGTACCCGTGCGTGCATGTGCGGCTCAGAAATGGGATAAGAGGTTGATCAGATAAGGCCTTCTGCAGGTTAAACGGGGGGAGAGGGAGAATCTGGGACTCACTCTGCCTTCAGTCACACGTTGAGGAATTTAGGGACATATAACTGTAACATCCAACAGTGCTTAGCTGGTACTGTGGGGGCCTAAAGTATGCCAAGAAGATATCACTTGCACTATTACACCACCTACAGTCCACTCCATTCATTAAAAAGTAGGATCTTTGCTTTTATGTTGCTTGCGCCAAAATTCTGACCATATTATCTGAATGTTGAAGCAGAAATCGGGACTGATCAGACCAGACAGCATTATCCCAATAATCTGTTGTTCAGTTGTTATTGATCTTGTGGGAATTGCAGCCTCAGTTTCCTGTTGGTAGCTGACAGGAATGGAAGTCGATGTGGTAGAAGGCTCATTACGAGCTGGTTTTTAGCATATCTTGATTGTCTCACATGGCATTTTGTTGGGTTTATATAATCTCAAACCTGACTTGCCATCTTCATTTAGCATCAACAAGGCATTGTCACCCAAGGAAATGCCATTCTGAATATTTTCTCTATTTGGGACCACTTTTGTTTTTTTGTCCAGCAGTTGTGCTCAAGCATAAAGAACCCAGAGGGAGGATCAGTCGTGCCTGGATGCAGCAGGTAGTCACATTGTCGTATGTCCTGAGTTTTTTCGTGACAGCGGCTTCCGCATATGACAAAGTTTAAACTGTTTGAGGTTGAAGAGTGTGAAACAAAAATAAGTTCAAACAAGATAATAAATGTGAAACTTTTGCAGAGTCAGAAACAAATAACAAAAACATGTGGTACTATAATGCCTTAAATCTTGTAGGGACCATAACATAATAATAAATAACAGGCACAAAGACCAGTTTCTTGTGTCCTGTGCATCAGTTTTTCAGTTAAAAATTTTGTTTTGTTTTGTTTTTTTTCCCCAGGTGATAGTTAATGGTTTACCTGATTGAACATGACTGGACCAGAAATCTTTGAGCGTCCATATCTTCCTTTCTATACCATTACTCCCTGAAGTTCATGTTCTGATGTCGGTTTTATGGAGCTATTTGATTCTGTGACTGAAGTTTTTATCCCATCATAAACATAATATTTTTGTTTCTAATGCCAGTGCAGTTTTTGCAGATAATTGCTAGTTTCAGTCCTGTGTGTCTCCTTTCATTTAGCCTCTGCACACTGTTACTTTCACTGTCTGTGGTCTTTTGTCACGAACACTTGTAGAAAGCTGATTAGAAACCTGGCTGTGTGTATGCTTTGCAGAGAAATCTGTATTCTTCAGGATAGATCTGCCTGAGGGAATCTTGTTTTCTAATCCCACCACCCTCATTACAGAAACAGGGGTTGTGATCTACATTTCAGTTAAGAAATCGGCTTAGTTGAGTAATCCGGTCACTTAAGTGTATGTCACTGGCCTTTTAATTAACTGCGCTAAACTGCTGAGGTGAACTGAGCCAAAACCAAAAAAAAAAAAAAAAAATTCATATATTTTTTGAAACAGGGCTTTAACAAAAACTTGAATTTGGTTTTCAGAGTGGAATTTGTTTTTCCTAATTAATTTTCCACTTGCTGCAGTATAGGAAATGTCGAAACTTGTAAAAAAAAAAAAAAAAGATAAAATAAAATCCTCTCAAGATGATATGTGACCTCCATATTTTTAAATTAGATTTATGGGGAACATTTATTATTATACCTTTGGTAGAAAACTAACACTGTTTTGAGATTATATAAATGCATGACTAATTTAAGTTTCACAGTAATTTATTTATTTTATTTTATTTGTTTATTCTTTTTTTTGGGGGGGGTGGCACGAAAACGTCAAACGTCTGCTTTTAAACGACCGATCCAATGAGGTGTAAAAAATGCTTAAAATGATCCATTAAATGAGGGAGGAGTCCAATTAAAAGGCTTAATGAGAGGAATGAAGCGTTGAGTTTGTATGCATCGTTTGGTGGGGGGGGGTCCTGCAGTCTGTCTGGAAACCCAGAGAGAGAAACTCGAGGGAGCGGCAGGGTTAAGAGTGATGACATGCCTGGAGAGACGCTGCGGCCGCTGCCGTCCTAATGATGTCCACCGGCCTAATTGAATATTGACGTTCTGCACATGAGGGCTAAATGGCTTCTGTCTGCTTAACCTCCATATCTGGCCAGCGGCTGTGAAAAATTTTTAACTCATTTGGGTTTTTTTAATGGGAGGGGTAAATGTTCCTGTTACCATGGCTACTAGCGTCTTGTTTGTGCCATCCAGTGCTTATTTTGTGAGCCGCAGTGAGCTGAATTCATGAAAGTACATTTTAAAGTTTCTCATTATGAGAAATAAAAATATTTGCACCAAGCACCTGAACGATGAAATCGTTTTTGTTTTTTTTTGCCTTCACACATCCTAAATGTCATGTGAAAACTCCGCCTCTCCTTCTTCCCTTTTTTTTTTCTCTAATCAGCACCTTCTTGCTTTTTTTTTATTTTTTTATTTTTCCCCCTCTCCTTCTATTTATGTGGCGGGTGCTTCGCTTGCCTCCAGACGCTTTTCCTTTGTTGCCACGACGACGCTCTGCAGATGGCGAGTGTCAAGGCAAGACTGAGCTCCAAGTCTCATCTGATCATAGCACACACGGGTCCATATATATATATATATACTCTCAGAGAGCAGACTGAGAAACTGGCAGCAGAGCCCTCTGTTCATCGCTCACGTCCTCCTCTGGCGCACAAATCCACTCACACTCAGCTGTACGGTGTAATAAAACCTGCGTTGCAGCCACACAGGAAACAATCTCCCCCTTTATGTGACCGGGATGTCATTAATCTAGGCGGAGGTTAACAAATGCACTTGCATGGAAGGTATATTTCACAGGCAGGCGGATGACAATGGGGCCATTGTACCATCGAGCTGTTGCGCCATGCGCTGCATTCAGTCAGGACCTTTTGGTTGGCTCCGTGTCCACGGCTCATGTCAGAGGTTGTGTTTCGCCTCACAGATGAATGGGTTTATGTGGCAGAAAAACACGTGAAGCACCAATCAAAATCGGGGCTCTGGCTGTTTATTTATTTTTCCTGCAAGACGCCTCGATTTATTTTTCAGAAGGGTGGGGGGTGGATAGATGGCTTTGGCCATTTTTCAAAGTTTGGCCTTGTCGCTATTAGTCAGAACCAGAGACCAGACAAATATCCTGCTGGTGCTGTCTGTGTGCAGCCAGCTGACGAGGCCAGGTCCGCTTTGATTCACTGCTTTCCCCGTTCCTCCACACAGCACCAGTAGAGTGATTTCCATTTGAGGAGTGGTGAGTCTTTTCAGTAATCCATTAGACTTCCATTAGCTCCGATTTGTGTGATTAGTTCTAATTAATCAGTTCAGTCTGTGGCCTTCACTACTCTGTGCACCCCTCACATTTCATTTTTAACCTCATTTCTCAGCTCTCCACTGAGCAAGAGAATGAGGCAACAACTGAGCGAGCAAATCAAAGCGCAAAGCTTCAGGTCTGCTGCCGCCTTTCGGGTTGAGCACACAAACACTCCAAGCAGGTCGAGCTGCTGCTTAGCACTCCACTATGACACCTGTTTCTCTTACCACACTTGAATTAATGGGATTTGTTTTTAGGGCCTCGTGCTCTGCAGTGCTTCTTTAGGTGTTTGGTTATGTTTTAAAATGAACCAGAGGGGATTGTTATCTCATGTTTTACACATCTTGAGTCTGCTCTGCCTCTGGTTAGACCCGCTCGGCCCTCTGCTGGAACACTAGGTATTGATTAGCACTGGTGCATCCATCCTTCACTGTAACAAAGCCTATTGATGTTTGTGGAGCCCTGATTTCCCCTCGGTCAGATACCATCTGCAGCACCATCGCTAAGTGACTGGAAGCTGCTGGAAACTCAGCAGTCTGTTTCAAAGCAACCTGAGCATAATAGAGCCAAAATCTTTTCATCATCAGCTCTGCTGCAGCATGCTGCAAGCTTCAAATTAAAATTACACTTTTTCTGGGTTTGTAGCAGTAGGTCAGCTTATATACCGAGGTATTATGTGATGATAATCTGTCTTCCTTTTCTCTCTTGTCAGCCTTCTTCAGCTTTTACCCCATTGTGATAAATGAGAGCTCAATTTATCAACTGGCCTCCGCTCAATTTCTTTTTCTCCCCTTAGTTTCGACAGCTCTGCTCCTATATCTAACCTCTGCACGGTTCACTTTATTTCTTCATCTGTTTTAACTCCCTGAATCCATCCAGCCATCCATCCGTCCATCCATTCCTCATTCCCACTGAGCCTGATCGGGGCTTTCTTTGTGTCTGCTGGGGAACGCTGTGAAGCTGTCTGTCACCCCGGAGATGCAAGCTCCCATCCAGGCGGCTGGAGGTGGTCCGGCTGCTGTCAGTCAATCTTTAGAGGGGTGGTGGGGAGGGCTGACACATGATGTGGCTCCCTGCTGTTTAGAAATTCACTTTTCTTCTCTTTTACTATGTCTGCACAGTCCGTGGTTTAGTTTTAGTGTATACAATAGATTCATTTTGACTGTGAATCCTGGAATTCAAACCTCCCACTTCACTGGATCAAGCAGTCTGACTCAGTAGTTTCCATCTGAGACATTTTCCCTGCAATCTACATGTGCAACAGTGTTGGACTTGTTACAAAAAGAAAATAATGTATTCCTTGTTATCCTTGACAAAATGAATACTATTACTTTATTACTATTCCATGGGTAATGGGTTATATTACTAGTTATTTTACTTTATATCCATCTTCTTCTTTATCCACTTCAACTGTATTCAGGGTCAGTCCTACATGTTCCTGTGAAAGCGCAACTAAAGCCCCTTTTGAATAGGATTAATGGTAGAAATTGACTGACCAAAACCAATAACTGATATTTGAAGTTGATGTTGTTATAAAAAAAAAGAGAGAGAGAGATTTTGGCATCAAAGTTCAGAAGAACATAAACCACAAAACTTTGCTGAAATGCCTCTAAAGCTTGTGTTCATTTAAAGACCTTTTGTCTGTTGTGTGATAATTAATATTTATATGTTTTCTAAAAGATGGGTCACAATCAGCATCCAGTTGTGCAATCCAACCCAACATGGATTTTACTAATGTTGGTTTTTACTAATGTTGGTTTAAAAACTTGACTTTGGTTCTGCTTGCTGGATCTGAAAATGAGCAACTATCTCAGTATATTAACTGTCAATTGCATCAGCTCTGTGTGTGTGCGTGCGTGTGTGTGTGTGTGTGTGTGCGTGTCTGTGTGCGTGCATATGACATAAAAACAAAAACTCACAACACCTCCACAAAGCCACCAATACTTGCAGATCTGATGTTTGTCTTCGTGAATGATTGTTGAGAAAATCTGCTGTAAAGGGACATTAACTAAAGATAATGGGCATTTAAAACAAGGCTCTCTACATTTGTTTCTTTTTCAGTGGTTAAACGATGAAAACAAAGTGCCAAATTCATTCAGTGTTGCTTCTGAATGTCATTGTTGCTTCATGTCGTATTAGTGGCGTTATGAGTGATGGTGTGATCTCTCCTCCTCCGTCTCTGCAGGACTCCGTGGTTTAACGGCTGGGGGTTCAACCTGCCTCGGGGCCAGTCTCTGCTGGATAAATGGAACCTTGTACCTGAGGGCATCGACATCTTGATGACCCATGGACCGCCGCTCGGTGAGTCCAATTAACCAATCACAGGCCCCCTCATCAGCATTTGTAATGAAGTTGGGTCTGTGTGAAGCCACTGGAGGTTTCAGATCTCCACCATTGTCAGCCAACAACATGTGCAGCAAGCATAATATTTTCTGTGTAACTTCATGGAAAAAGAAGCATATGTTGTGCGATTTTATTCTATTTTTCACTGCAAAATGATTAGGCTTTCCTTCTAGTTGTTTGGATCCTGTTTTTTTCCTTCTCTATGTACTCTCCATCCAGCTTTGAGTGATTTCCTTCCATTTCGCCTACGGAGCACTGCTGCTGCTGCAGCAGCCACTGTGCCCATTTGATTGCATGGAACTCAATTTTCGCAGCAGTGTGACAGATGCTGCAAACGACTGAAGAGGGACCATATGAGAGGAGAGCTGGGCTGCAGGGAGGAGCCTTCTCAAGATGTAGGAAAAGAGAAAAATGGGGAGGGGATCAGGGATGCGCAAGAAACCTCAAGAAGGGGAGGCATCTGGCACAGTTCACTATTAAAAAGGCAGTGAATGAGCATTTGGCTGGTTTTCGCTTAGCAGGGTTGAGTATTAACAGCTTGTTCTGAAGTAGAAGCGGCAACAAATATATTCCAACTGACAAGAATAAATGATCTGGTGGATTCTTAAACTAAGCTTTGTGTGAATATTTGGAAGAACAGTTGCGGTGTGGTGATGCTTTTGTTTACACAAAGTATGGTCCACTGTGACAGCTTTTAATTCGTAATCACACACTAGAATATACTCGTGACATCTATGTCACATGTGCTACAAGAAAAGTGGTTGGTGTTACAAATTATCTCATTGCACTGATGTGAGACTAAGCCATCTTTGCTTACGTATATGGTAGTTGCAGTCCGCCATTTCACTCTCCCATCTGCCTGCAGTCCACACAGTCGATACAAATTCTAAACCCCCTCCACTGTCAGCGCAATTTCCATAGTAAGAGGAAGTCAGCGTGTTTAGAGCAATACTGGTGAGGAAAAAAGGCATTTTAAGGTACTTGACAAAAACGATAAAATGAAAGCAAAATAGCTGTTCTTCTCTTTGCGGGCCACTAATATACAGCATTCAGATGACGTCACAAGCCTGACACCATTATGCATATCAAACATTGCTGTGTACACAGTAGTGAGACTGTTAGTTAAATTCTGCCCTAAACTGATCTTTTTGAGAGTGAAATCACCATTAATCACTAATATGTCATATACATGCATTGTTCATGGCTGCAGTTCGGATCCATCAGCGAAAGATTTTTCTCCAGATTCTCTAAAATTGGAGTACTTGCAGGATCAAAGACCAAAGAGCTCAGCTGACACTGAAGTGTGCTCTGACCATTGAATAATTTGTTTTTTAAATTAAATGATCAACATTTCAAAGTAAAAAAAAACAAACCATCCCATTCAGAAACCTGAAGCTGGAGGTTGGTAAGATCACCATGACAACTATACTGATACTATGGATGATGGTGACTCAAGACTCCAGGCTAAATGTGTTGATGAAACATTTTTCTGGGAGGAATTAAGATCAGTTGGCACGCTCAAATTCCTGCGACCACGACATGTCTTGCTGATCAAATGTAGCCAACATTCTTCATTCAGCTGCACACAATCTGACGGTCAGCCTCCAGAGACTTGTAGGCCTTCGGTTTCTCCAGCGTTTGGGCACTCTATATGTCTGCACTAGCACGGATGCTACTCATACCTCTGTCATCACTGTCATTTTCTGTTTGTTTTTTTTCCACCAGTCTTTTCATTGGTATATTTACAAGTAGCATGGCAGTGCACTGCATTATCTACAGTGGAGTGAATAAATAGAAACGGATCTGATAGAGGGGAGAAGACAAACCATATTTATTTGTTTGCAGGTTTCCGAGACTGGGTTCCTAAAGAGCTGCAGCGAGTCGGCTGTGTAGAGCTTCTCAATACGGTCCAAAAGAGGGTGCGACCCAAACTTCATGCCTTCGGAGGCATACATGAAGGTACTGTGGGCTTGAAAACCTGGTTGACTTACAGAGGAGTGGGGTTTGGTGTTAAAAAGTCCAGAAAAAAATATTTTCCCAGCTTAGAAACAAAAATACAAACTGCTGTTAGAAAGAATTAATAATTGGAGCTTTTTCTTTTTGAATATTCTGTACAGATTTGAAGATATAGTTAATCGGGCAACTAGTTTGATTTAATAATTGTTTAATTATAATTTTTAAAGACAGAAATGCCCAAATTATGTTTATTTATATACAGATGTTTTTAGATGCTTTTCTTTGTCATGTGTGATACTAGCGATCTGTTGATGCGGACATGCAGATGTGACAGTTTACCTTCATAAATGACTACTTTCATACGTTTTTGACAATAATAATAATGAAGGTTTATTCAAAAATAGACACTCAGCTTCAACCAAAAATCATTCCAATAAAGCAACTTTCTAGGAACTTGTGTGAAACTGATTATCTACTGATTTGCAGCCTGTCAAAGTCAGATGTGTAGTATGTTTGGGCATGCCATGTATGGAGGCTTTCTGCACATTCACACACAAGCTTTATGGAAACACTTTGGGTCTTCGCTTCCTGATGGCTTCATCATACCAATAACTAATCAATGAAATCTCTCCCTGCTAGGTGAGCTGGGTGTTTTGGCCAGCACTAGACTGGTTAGTCCCAGGGTGTTGACTCTTGTGTTGAGTCCTGAAAAGTTTCACAAGCCTTCACGCCTCGCTTTCCTGCCTCTGCACTTCAAATAAAGACTGCTAGAGCAAAAAACAAAGAATAGGTCCATACATATGATAAAATGGAACAGAGCAATCGCTTCTTGTAGCAAGCAAATTTTATCATCATGCAAATGTGATTAACTGGATGACCATTCCACATATGCCAGTATCACAAAGTTCAGATCAAGTTAAATAGATGAAAAACTATCCGTTTGTTTATTATAAATAGACTATAAAAGACACCCTGATGACTTGGATTACATTGATATTTGTGTTCCGTATCTATACCACTGGGTCCTTCCATCAAACCGACATAGATGGATTTGTTACACTCCTGCTTGTTAGCACAGACCTGAATAGTGTTTGTGGACAGGCGTGGTGGGGTACTGCTGTTGATGAGTGAAGAGTGACGGACCATAAACTGTGCATATGATGCAGGACTTGGAACAGGTCTCGTCCACCTTCAGGATCTGTCTGGACTCTAGTGGTTCTGGCTTCAGGAGCTGCAGAAGAAATCCGTCATTGAGAGAGATTCAGAGCTTCTGCTGGTCGCAGCCAGTGTCAGCAGATTAGACAGATGCAGTCGTAATGTCTTCACCTCTGCACACAGTTTTAACGGCATTAAACCAAAGCTGTTCAAAGCAATTAGGGCCAAGATGGGGAATTAGAATAAAGGTGATAAATGACCACGATGGATTCCCATAAATAATGAGAGTAAACTCAAGCACACAAATTGCTAAACAGAGTGAATAAAATGGTTTTATTGAGCGCACAAATTATTGGGAGGGATTTATTATTGATTGTGAGCTTCCTCAATGACTCCACCATGTAACCCTGACTCTCCACCCCAATCCCCCACCCTCTATCCTCCCCCCATCAGGGTACGGGATAATGACAGACGGCTACACAACATTCATCAATGCGTCGACCTGCACGGTCAGCTTCCAGCCCACCAATCCCCCAATCGTGTTTGACCTGCCCAACCCCTCCAGCTCCTGAGACCAGAGGACAGGGTGGGGGGGGGCAGATTCACAGGCTGGATAAACTACTTCTTTTCTATAAATATGTCAAGTTTGAAAAAAAAAAAAACTAAGTGTTTCTTTGCAAATTTTTTTTTGCTCTTCTCCAAGCTGTTGAGACGGAGCAGAACTGGGGGGGGGGGTTTGTGTTGTGTTTTTTTGCCTGGGAACTTTAAAGGAGAATGCCGGACTTTTACTTTTCAAGCTTGTGCCAACTGTCCAGGTTTTTCTGCTCTCAGTCAGCGTAGTTGTAGATATTAAGCCCCATTGTTTTTTCTTTTGTTTGTTTTTTCTTCCACAATTTTTTTTTTTCATTGCAAGCTCGTGTGCAGAAACTCACTTTTCGTGCACATTTCATGAAAGTAGAGTTGAGGTTTTATTTCAGCAACGCTTCATACACACACACACACACTCCACTTCCTGTCATCTGCAGATGAAAATGATCCCTTAAAAAACATGTTGCCTTAGTGCAGAGCGCCAGATGAAAGCAGCACTGTCTCAACACTTCAGACCACAAAACAGTAGCTTCTTTTGACTGCTGCGGACAGATTTTGTGATCACAGGAAAAATTAACGAGGAATGTTTTCTCTTTAAAACTATATTTGTCAGCTATTAGTTTACAAAGTTTGGCTGGTACCGGTATTCTCCTTTTCTTGGGAGAGGGTTGGGGGGAGGGGGGTGTGGTTAAACAATCTTGCTCTTGATAAATATTGGTCAGATCTGTAAGATAAATGATGCTTTGTGAATTTGTACAATTTCTTTGTCAGGTTTTGATTGGCGAGACGATGGATGCCAATGTTTTTATGTTGTGTCATAAGATACTTTATGTTCAGGCTTTTTTTTTTTTCTTTCTTTCCTGTTTGATTTCTCGTCAGTTCTTCTTTTCTTCGAGGCTGACAGGGACGCTGCCTTAAACTAGCTTTAATGTTCTCAGCTAGAGCCCACTCTCTGCAAGCTCAGAGAAAAGTCCTTATTTATTACCCATCATCCCTGCCGAGCAACACCTGACTGAGGCAGGGTCAGAAAGTTTTCAAATTACAGCCTGATATTTTAACTTTGCCATTGCAAATTTTTTTTCTTTTTTTTTTTTAATCTAATTTGGAAAATGTATGTATAAAATATATATATTATATATCCATGTTGTAAAACATCTGTACTAAAAGTTGTTTGACAAAAAAAGGTGCATTTTTTCCTGTGCACCTGTATGATTGCCATGTTTCTTCAATGCTCCCATTGAACACTCTTTAAAAGTTTTGGGGTTTTTTTCTTTTCTTTTTTTTTGTTATTGAACGAGAGAAAAATTTTTCAGTCACAATCCAACAGGTGTTGATTGTTTCCAACAACTCACCTGCCTAAACATGGTTAAGTTGTCTTTTTAACGTGTAAAAATCTGATAGTATTTGTGTTTATGCTTTTTTCTTTTTTTTCCTAATTTTGCACTGTGTGTAAATGCAATCTTGCTAGCACAAAAAAAAGTTGCCAATAGTTGTCTCAACTTGTCTCAACAGCTGTAAATGCTCTTTTCGTGCTCTGTTCCTCTCTCGCTCTTTCTCTGATTGTATCCCTCTTCATGGAAATGTTAGTTCTTCTCTTTCAGTTCATTGTGATATATTTAGCTGCCTTTATATGCAAATAAAATTGCAAGATTTTTACGTAACTGTTTGGCTTAGGTTTTAATCTACAAATGTCCACCGCGTCTCTGAGCTCATGAACAACAGCCTCAGCTGAAGCAGTGCATTATACTCCTTTTTGCATTGCATGCATTACATCTAGATGTTAATTTCATTTAGAAGCCTTTGTTTCCTGGTCTTAAACGGAGGCTCATCATGACATATTTCATTTCTCTTGAGTTCTGCCAAAGATAAAACTGTTACAGACCATTCACATCTAATTTACCTTTAGCCAAGAGCAGCGATCGTGTTGGAGAGCTACAAAGACTCGACCGTGAAGAATCCACCTTAGAGGAGAATGCTGGCAGAAGATGCACGTTAAAGTTCATTTTTACTTTAAGCTCTCACTGCCACCGCTACTGTGAGACTGTTGCTGCTCTTAATCTGACTTTATTGTGTTACAAATAATACCAATTAATTCTTAGTTACTTGTTCATTTATGTTTACATTTCAAAGCAGTTATAACAAAATCCCATGCCAAAAATAATCAAACTAAACCATTTATGTTTTTTTTGTAATCATGTTAACTGTTAGGAAGAGTACTCTAACTGGTCTTCTGAGCATGTCCAGTAGAAGATCCAGGACACACTGGAGAGACTGCTGGTCTGGGAATGCCTTGGTGTCCTCCTGGAAGAGCTGGAGGAGGTCTGAATGGAGGTCTGGACCTCTGTGCTTAAACTGCTGCTCCAAGCCCTGATTATGACAACAGTAGGGAAACAATTTTTTAAGTCTTTATGGACAGCTGTAAATAATAAAACAGATTCTTCTTGGCTATGTCTGTGTTCATGAGGACCCTCAAGGCTGATATATTCCTAAAAATCAAAAACATTGAGAACTGAGTGTTCTTTTTTTTGTCTATTGTTTTTCTTTTATCTGCATCTGTTTTAAAATTGTTGGCATGGTACATGGGCTTCAACTGATCCACAAATCAATGTTTTTCATGGCATTTGGAAAAAAAAAAAACTATAACTTTTAAAGAAACTTCAACAGATTAAAAATACTGCAGGTATCAACAAATCAGAAGATCAGTATCACTTTTTCTCCCATACTTCTCCAGGTGTTAACAAGGTTTTGGCTCCAGATCTGCTCAGTTTTGCCATCACGGGTCTGTTGTAGTTCAAATAAAAGAAGGGAAAAAAAAGCTTTGGACTTGTAAGACGTCTTTGCCAGGTTTTTCCCACCAGCCCCCTTTCTCTCATCACCACAACATCAAAGCTGCCCAACCAATTAACTATTCCCTGAAACGGGAGCAGCAAGGCATCGCCCCACACCCACAAGATCCCCCCCGCACATTACCATAATCCAGCCTAATCATATTAACATAGGCCACAGATGAACAGGAGAGACAAGGCTGTTGCAGCTCGGCTGTGGATGTGACTGAGAAGGTACATGTTTTGTAAATGCTGCTTTGGTAAAGGCCCTCATGCTGTTAAATTTAGCCTTTTCATACAGTCTAATCCTCCTTAAAATGGTAAATGCTACAATCTCAAATTAGAAATTGAAGTGTATAGATAATACATTTCTTTCATTTGCTTTCACTGCAAGCACAGATGCTGCTGATAAACCATCTGGAGACTGGAGCGCCACATACGAATGCTGAAGCTCTTCCAGGTTCTTAGTTTCAACGTGGGATCCTTTTTTTCCACACTCACCAGCCACCTTGGTAGCGATGGGTTTGCCGTCACAACTGCCTGAATTCTTGGTGACGTAGGTTCGACAAGGCATCAGGAATGTTTGTCTGAGATTTTGGTTCATTGATAGGAGTTGCAGTTGCTGCAAATTTGTCGACTGCACATGATGAGAATCTCCACCACATCCCAAAGGTGCTCTACTGGACTGAGATCTGGTGACTGTGAAACCAGTTTGGGATGATGAGTTTTGTACATGTACATGTACCTGGTGCATCATCCTGCGGGAAGTATCCATCAGAAGATGGTACACTGTGGTCATAAAGGGATGGACATGGTCAGCAACGATACTCAGGTAAGCTGTGGCATTTAAACCAATGCTCAGTAGGTACTAAGAGCTCCAAACCATTACAGCACCACATCTAGCCTGAACTGATCCATGCTTTCATGCTGTTTACACCAAATTCTGACCCTACCACCTGAATGGCACAGCTGAAATCAACACTCATCAGACCAGACAACGTTTTCCTAATCTTCCACTGAGTCTGTTTGACCATGAGCCCCAGTTCCTGTTCTTAGCTGACACCTGGTGTGGTCTTCTTCTGCCGTAGCCCATCTTCTTCAAGGTTCCACGTTTTATTCATTCAGAGCTGGTATTCTGCATTCCTCACTTATTTGAGTTACTGTTGCCTTCCTGTCATCTCCAACCAGTCTGTCCATTCTTGTCTGACCTCTCACATCAAGCAGACATTTTCATCCACACAACTGCGGGTCTCTGGATATTTTCTCTTTTTTGAACCATCCACTATAAACCCTAGAGATGTTTGTAGTGAAAATCCCAGTAGATCAGCAGTTTCTGAAATACTCAGACCAGCCCGTCTGGCACCAACAACCATGCCACATTCAAAGTCACTTCAATCCCCTTTCTTCTCCATTCTGATGCTCAGTTTGAACTTCAGCAAGTAGTCTGGACCACCTCTACATGCCTAAATGCATTGAGTCGCAGCCATGTGATTGGCTGATTAGATATTTGTGTTAAGCAGCTGAACAGGTGTACCTAATAAAGTGGCCGGTGAGTGTATATTAAATGGCGTTGTGCCTTAATGAGATCTTTTCAGCTCTGAGATGGCTAATCATTGTTAAAACTCACTTGTTCCTCAAGGAGGGATATCAGCAAGGTTACAAGCGAGGAGCTGCCCAGGGACCTCGAGGCTTGTCTCGTGGTAGCACTCAAGCAATGCGATCTTAAAGAATCTTTTGGACTGTCAAGTTGCGCCACGTTGAACATTCAGGATTTTTGAATGTGTTTGCCCCAGCTCACTTTTATAACAATGTTCTGTTTCAGATTTTTTTTTTCTTCTCTCCCTACTCTCGGCTGACTAGTGAGTCAGCCTGCTTCAGTCTGTCTAGATCTTCTAAATGTTTTAACACAAAATGCTGAAGCTCCCCATATGTAGGATTCTCAGCAAGTCAGTGTGATGTAAAACTACAAATAAGATATTCCTGTAAACTTGAAAGATTTCATTAATTTATTTTTTGTACAAAACAAATGCAAAAAATACCCTGCCACTGTCAATCTGATTCCATGTGGTTTCCTTCTGGCCTGTGCTGTCAACCACTTTTTACTTTTAATCTATCATTTTTCATAAAGGCATTTAATGTTTTGTTTTTTTAAACCCATTCTTGCGTTATCATCTATTTGTACACTGTTATTGGTTGAGACTGTTTCAATAAAGTTGTAACCTATAAGCCTGTGTGAATAAATGCCACTTTTTCTATTTTTTTTTTCTCCTTCTATCCAGATGTGCTTTACAAATCTTTTAAATGAAATTTATTATCAGTTGGTTTGAGATGTCATTGGTTCAACTTATCACTGTACCCCCTTTATAAACCTACGACAGATTAATTACTAACAGCGTATTGGTCACCAATATAAATCAAAAAATAAAATAAAATAATGAAACCATTGTCTTTGATTTAAGCCTTTTAGCTTAATTACATTTCGTAAGAAGAAAAACTTGAAATTTGATGGAATTTTTGTTCACACTTAAGAGTTAAACAAGATGAAAATGTTTATATTTTGCAACAGTCCATATTAAACTTGCATTGTACAAATGATACAACATGAAAGTAAACAGTTTTGATGTCTTGAACCGAAGTGTGGGATCGCCAAATGACTTGCATTTAGCAGCAAGAGATCAGAAATGTCACCTGTATATTTGTGCAAATTATAAAGCAGGGTTACTTCAGAGGAATTCATGGCACACAGATAACATGACACAGCAAAAAGAAAATACATTTTGTAAAAACTAATAAATGTCTGCCACATAAAGGCAGAAGTCCTCTCGTTTTCAAATTTAGTCTTCAATGAAAAAGCCACGGAGCACCTGGTTGCCTGATAAAACAAACTTAGATTAAAAGCTACCTTCGTAACACCACAACTACAGTAAACCAGCATTTTGTTGGAAACATGCAACCAAGAACCATACATAGTACACATATGCCAAAATAAAACAAATTCAGCTGTTCAAACAAAACCGATGCAGATAAGACAACTTGGTTAACTGAAAATAATCTTAAATTTATTTAACTTTTAAAAACAAAACAAAAAAGCTTGATCAAGTAAGATCAACTCATAAATAAGACACAATTTTATCATTGTTTATTTCTATCCAAATCATTTCCTGAAGCATTCTGCAGCTAATTTCAGACTGCGACATAAAGTTCTGCAGGATATGAAGTTGTTGAGAAATCTGCTGTTTGGAGGCCTCTAATTTCTAGCACTTATATTCTAAAAAAAATGTCAGCAGACAACACCTGCAGTGTGGCTCAAAACTGACAGAGGCATTTAAAAAACAAAAAACAAAAAAAAACTTGATGCTTTGATGAGGGAAAAAAAAAAAAAACTGACCACATGAAAAATTAACATCTGAAACAAGTTTGGCAACCAGCTAAATTACCATTAATAAAGTTTTACTGGTATATCAGGTTCTGAAGAAAATGTGGAAAAAAATTATTTTTTTGTCATGACCTTGTAGATATTACTTAGTAATGTACCTGGCTCAAGCATCATGTCCATTTTTATCTTTGATGTGAAATGCTTCTGGGGATAGTATGAAAACTAAGTAATTTTTTTTTTATTTTTAATACAACACATCTTCAAAAATGCACCATACTCTCAATTTCTTGAGCCTCTGAAACAGTCCAGTAAAACAACATTCTACCACAAATTATGCATGTAATTTTTTTTCTAAGGTTTTTGGAGTTATTTTAATACTGTACGTCAATTCAGAGAATCAAAGTAAAGCTAAAGTTAAACATTACTTTTTTACACCGTAACCCCATCAATATCTGTACAGCACAATAGCCTACAGACTTTTTGATGAAACCAGTCAGGTGGTGTAATCAGCAGCTTGCAACTATTGGAGATTTTACAATAAATTGGTCAAGAGGGCTCATCATTATTATTATTTTTATAGTTGCATGATTGTAACTCCCTTTTAAGATCTATGGATTACTGGTTTAGGGTTTAACAGATTCTATGTGCCGCTTATTTCATTTCAAGTGTGTTCAAAACCTCATTCTAGTTTAAGAGGCTTCATACTCAGGTAGGACTGCTCCTCTGCACACAGGAGTTAAGGTGCTGCAAAAGTCTGGTTCTGAGTTTTTAGCAGCATTGTTATGGCAGGTTGTGGTGGTCTTGTGTGACTTCTTGATGGCCTGGTGGTAAATCTTGATGTGTCTCGGGGAGACCTTGCTGTGGTAGATTTTCATTTTGTTCATGATGCTCCGGGGGTGAATCTTCATGTTGTTGCGGTGCGTCTTGATGTCCCTGTGGTTGGGCCTCATCTTCAACATGTAGCTGGTTGTCTTGTGCATGTACATCTGGGATGGCATTTCCTTCAACTGTAGAAGAGAACCAATTTTACACCTCCTACTCAACCAGTAAATTCACACAACGAACAAAATAGAGCAGTCATCACTCACCGTGAACCTCTGGAGGGGAGTCTACTTTCTGGGACTTCAGTCTTTCCATATGTTCAACTGCCTGTAACGAGTATCATATCAGGTTTGTTTACTTGTTGATACTGCACGAGGTTTTGCTTCCATGCACTTCTGTAACTTTGCCTCATTTAAATGGCGGGAGCTTCATATATGTTTTTTTTTTATACCTGCTTGTAACTCCACAGTCCCTCCCACTTCAGTTGTTTATTGTCAGCTCTGCCTCAAACAACCTTTAACTCTTTGGCTTGACAATGGCAGCTCAAAACTAACAGTTTGTACCTGCTTGATAACTGTTCTCAATCTCCATCTCTGACAAGTCCAACCCTCAGCATGACAGATGTATTTGTTGCATATGAAACCCTGGCTACCCGAGTCTGTTCATGTTGTTTCACAGCAGCTCCAAGGTGAAAATGCTAAACTATGGCATTGAACACTCATAAAATATATCTTAGAAGAGCTTTTTTTCTGTTTATAGTGAACCACTCCTTACCTGCTGAAGCTCCATTTTTTGTGCATTCAGTTGCTCCTGCTGTCTCTCCAATTCCTCTTTCTGTTTCCGAAGGTCGACAGCTTTCTGATTGAGGTCTTGCTCTTGCTGTGCAAGATGTTCCTCAAACTCCCTCATCTCTTCATCAGTATAAGCCTGATTCTGCTCCAAAGTCTGACAAGAAAAATGAATGCGACATCAATTATTGCTGCCCTGTTTTATTCAACATAGTGAATTTAGGACTTAATATGCTGAGATGTTGTCAGAGTCATGTGCGGAGTCTCACCTCCCAGCTATCTGGCTCCAGGAATTCTTTTTTCTTTGTAGCGACCAGGAACTCGTCTAAGGACACCAACCTGTCTTTGTTAGAATCCACCTATGATAAATGGAAATGCGTTGATATATACCATGAAAAAGAAATTATGAATAGAAATTAATATTTTTCAAAAGCAAGTGACATTTTTCAAATAAGCTTACTGGTATGTAATTACGTAACAAATTTCTACTTCCAGTGCTACAGCATTTATTTAAATTCATTTGCATTTACTGCTGTTGGTTTTGTTTGATGTGACTTCACCACACAATCCAGTGAGTGAGATACCTTCCTGACCTGTTGTCCTTCAAGATGATGGTTCAGCACCATATTTGAAGGTTTTAATATGTTGAGCAGTTCTCAAGCCAATGTTAGTAGTTTTAGCATCCACTACAGCTTTTCTTAAATAGAATGGCATCTTTTCTACAACAACAGTCTTCTGACACGGCTGCTAAAGGATTGACACGCTAGTCAGTTTAAAAAAAGAAGTGGCTAACTAAAACATAATTGTGCTACAGTTTTCACAGCGTTTTTTGTTTGTTTTTAAGCTAGGCTGTATATAAAAATGCCCACAATCCACATTACCGGAAATGAGCGTGAGCATTTTGCATATTTGTCAGAATTGTTTCCATTCACTTGTATATTCACCATTTCCATGTTGTTTGCTGATTAATTTTCATATTCATGACTTTACCTCATTCATCACATGCTCTCTCATTCGTAGCCTCTCTTCCTCCATTTCCACCATATCATCCTCTTCATTGGTGGGGTCATAAATTTTTTCCAGCTGTAATCACATAGGGTTGCCATCAGATAGGAGCAATTAACTGCAATGGTTTAAATGTTCAGATGCTGTGACTTCACCTCTTTGGTGAACAAAGCCTCAAGCTCCTGATCATCAAAGAAGCCATCTCCATTAGTATCTGCAAGATAAATTAAGTGAAGATCATACTAAAAAAGATATAATTTCTTATGTTTGTCAAAACACATCATATGGGACAGAATGCAAAGCTCGCGATCCCACTTTAAAAGAGTTCACCTGTGTTATCAGCTGTTGCTGCATGTGACATCATCAGCTCAGTTGTTGCCAGGCAACATACGTTACACCCTGGTGCATTCAAGATGATCTCTACAGATCAGACTTTCTGAAACTTCACCAGCTTTCCAACTGTCTGCTAACTAACTCATTGGATTGCACTATTGTATTATATGTATTGCATATGTTATCATTTAAATAAAGACATTTTCAACTATTATTCAAAGTACTTAAAAAAAAAGTAATAATAAAGTATTGATCCCAATTAACACATGCTGATTAGTAAAGGTCTTACCGTGCAGGTTGAAAAAGGTCTTTGGATCAAAATCTTCAGGGTCTAAGCCATCAGCTTCCTCCCACACCTCCTTCAGTTGATTCTCACTTCCCTGCAACATTTTAATTACATATGGAAAAAAGGTCATTGTGAAACTGTACATAGATAATTTCCAATAGTCATGTATTAAACTCAACTGGCTGTGAATCTTAAAATGTGAACTAAGAAAATAACATTATGGAGAGTTTTCCATTGCCACTTTAAAAAACAAACAAACAAAAAAACAAGCTATGTCATGGTCTCATTTCTACGGGTGCAACGATACATTCATGTTTCGGATCGATACTTTAGTGTCATGGTTAAATATTTTTTCAAATTCATCTGCATTTACAAAAAAGAGAAATTTCCATGCACTTTTTAACCTGCAATTCAATTAAATTAACTACAAACATTTGTTAAGACCCAAACGTAGTTTTTAAATTAAACATTGGATCTGATGGAGAAATCAGCCATCTTCTGTGGAAAACACCAGCGTTATTCTTAACATGAAAACTAAAGCAGTTCCAAACGGCAGATCTGAATGACGGTGGAGGAGCTTTGATTTCAGATTCAGTTGAGGCAGTAGCCATGTTGCAACAAGTTAAAACCCTTTTACACCCATAATAATGACAGTCGCCTGGTCGTATTCTCTTTGATCAATAAATGTCTCAGAAAATGTCTTAAGTTCATTCTTTGCCCATTTTTTCCAGGATAAATTCAATTTTCAAAATCCCTAAAGAAATTGTCATTTTTATATATTATAGATAATTTAAACTGTGTGAAATTAAAAAAAAAAAAAAAAAACGCTTTCTAAACGCTGTAGATGACCAGATCCGCTGTACAGGCTTTCTAATAACCATTAATTAGCGTAACATCAGTTAACTATCTCAGATCAGACAGCAACATGCTGTTAACTCATCAGAAACAAATATCAGGCCACCACAGCGTCTGTCAACAGACTCTTATGTCAGTGGTTGTACAATAAATGGAAACATTCAGATAAATGTAAATGATAAAAAGTAGCAGTAATATGCAGACACAAGTTGCAAGTTTGTGTGTAGAAAATGTTTGTGTTGCCTGGCAACAGCCTCGTCTCCCTTCCAACTGCAGAACTATTTGTGTTGGCGGAGCTAAATAAATTATTAAATAAACAAAGAAATCATAATCTCTTGTCGCTTATTACTGTTAATTAATAAAACGCGCTTGTAGAACTTCTGTACAACAGCAATATCACACTCGAGGTCGTGCTGTTGCGCTGAATATCAGCACTGATGTGATTATCTGCGGCCTCGTGCCTATGACCGAATCACACCAGTGCTGATATTCAGCATAACAGCACGACCTTGAGTGTGATGTTGCTTAAATATCAGTGCAAAGCTGTGCTCCTCAGATTTCAGAATCTGTAGGAATTACGCTGATACTGCAAATAGTTGAAGAGTTACAGTAATTTGAAAAATGCCCATCTTACTGTTGTCTGCAACAGCCCCACTGTAGAAATAGCTCGGTGTCACCAGCTTCAATGACTGCACATTGGAGGCGCTTAGTGGATCTGCGCTAGACAATTAACACAGATACATGTATTGTTGCACCACTAATTTATTCCATGTCTTTAACTCACTGACCGGGTGGTTAACTTTAGGGTGGTCCGCATGCTTCTTTCTCATCTCCTCATAGTGCTCCTCCTCTTTCTTTCTTGCATCCTCATCCAGAGTTTTCAAATGTTCCCGTCTGTCATGCTCCTTCATCATCTCGTACCTTTTGAATTCCTCATGTCTTTCTTTGTCATAGTTTTCCAGGTCCTTTGTGGCCTGGGTATACGGAAAAATGTAACAAAAAAAACATTTACACAGTTTTAAAACTCACTAAAGGTAAACAGTTGCAACAGATGTATATTTTAGTACATAATAATGTTTTGGTTAGTTAATGAATTTTATAGTTTCATTCTATTTAAAACTCAAAAAAAATTTTTAATGTGAACAAATTGAAAATTCAGGGAAAATTTATGAAATAATATAATTTAAAATGAACTACTGCAGCATTATTAGAAAAGACTATATAATGTAATGCAGTTCTAATGTACTGTACATTATGCTTGCTTAATTATCAATCAATCAGTTCAGTCAGTCACAAGAGTCCTAGTCCTGGCCCAGACAGGGAGCAGCAGTCCTAACTCACTGGATCTGACATTGAGTCCTGGGGAGCAATTCCAACAGACAAAAGGGAAACTGCTCAGGATATCACTGGATAGGCATACAACCATGTGAGGCACGTGATGAAGACAGAGTGACAGCCATACCAGTATCAACCACGACACCCAAAATGAAGTGAACAGAGCTTTTTACCTTTGCAATAAAAAATCTGTTGAGCCAAGGTTTTATCAGCAATTCTTCAGTCAACTTATTTTGAACAGTGGCTTTTATTCCTGCATCAGTCGTTGTGTAAAGCCTGAATTTTCGTGAATGAATGGATGCGGTTGGCCAGGCTAGCTTGGGCCAGCCTCAGCTACCCTCAGATTTACAGCTATTCAGACTTTCTCTACTGTTTAATGTGACTAATACATCTCACAAGCAAACCAGTTAAGACTACATCCTGCTGTCACAAATGGCAGCAACCAAAAGGACAAAACTCAAAAAAGACCCATTGTTATAAACTGGAGTTTTTTGTTTTGTTAAAGAAAAAAAAAAAAAAAAAAAAAAAAGAACTGAACTGAAAAACTCTTTCAGATGAGGACAAATTTTGTTGTTTTTAAATATGCTGTATA
>JBAMYA010000018.1:1303079-1325467 GCA_037176975.1 Arrhamphus sclerolepis
ATATATCATAGTGGAGTAAATTGACCTTTCACCTGCTATTCTCTTTGTCACTTTCAATCCCATCACAGCCCTTCTTCTCCTCGCTCTCATCAACTCTTCGTAATTCATCTGAAGCCTCAGTTAGACTGTTAGACTACAGGATGTCCCTTTTTCTTCGTTCATCGCGATCGTTCATCCACTGAGTTTTAACTGTCCAGCATAAAAAGTTATAAGTTTTTAAATGGTCCACTGTTTTAAGTGATCCCTCCCTGTTGAAATGTGCTCATTAAAAATGTCCCAAGGCAGAGCTGAGCCATACGACAGGTGACTAAAACTAATTCTGTCATTAGGGTTTTGTCAATGGGGTTGCTCTTTCTGAGGCCAAATAAGAAGTTTGAAAATCTGTAAGGAGCTTAGACTATGTTCACACAGGCAACATAAATCCAGTTTTTAGTATATCCAGGTGGTGGTAAGACATACTAAGATAAACATGGGCTTTTCCCTTTGTAGTGCACAGTGGACAACTGTGTTCTGCATATTAATGTAGAAGAGGTTCTGTACTGGATGTTCTGGATGAGTGGTTGGGGCGATGGGGACAATCTGGGGTTCAGTGTCCTATGCAAGGACACTTTGGTTATGTTCAGACTGCTGGTCTTTATACTCATCATCAAAGGGATGTCAAAGACAGATGAAATGTAAAGGTTCACGCTGAAGTTGCCTTGGATGTAAGACCTCTTATGACAGTAACCCTGGTCTGATGTCTTCTTTGCAGTCATTTTAGCTGTTCAGACAGCAATGCGGCTCCACAAAATGTTTGTTTTTTTTTGACGTGTGTGATCATAGCAACCATGTGAACAAGGGAATGTCAGCAAGGATGCGCAGACTGGATCTGGATCAGCATTAGATCAGGGTCGCTCTGTCTGTTGAGGTGGTTCAGTCACTACTACTTTTAGGTGGACAGAAGCCTGAAGAGTTAACTCAGACATGGCTGGTGGATTTTATCTCTTCATTGACCAGAGTGGAGCCACTAGCATGAGCTGGAGTGATGAAATGGATTAATGCTGGCCTACAATCATAGACTGTCATGAGAGGTGAGTTGTTAGGTCCTTTGTTTTATTTCTATTTCTAAAAAAGAAAAAAAGGTCCAACATGATGGCTGGCAAGACACAAGTGTGAGTAATTAGAGGAGACAACAAGAGGAAGAGACAGACAAGCCAGAAACTTTCAAAATAATACACAGAACAACATGGACTTAAATTTAACCCACAGTTGCCATGACATTTATAACACTTTTGTTCCTACAGTGTGGGAAGTGCAAAAATATGACCGCGCACTAAAAGAGTCTGACTGTGAAGACAGGAAATTGTGTGACATCTGTCAAATGCAATTTCTGTTCAAACAAAAATAGGGAAGAAGCAAAAAGGCAAAAAGTCTTGGAGACAAAGTGACCACAGGCTTTACATGTTTACAGCACAAGATGGATGTTATTAAATCAAATTGCATACATAATTCTCGCATGGGCTCACCTTCTGACTGTTTGTTGTTATGTTCTGCACAGCTGTCCATAGAGGGCATGAACTTTGGTTACCATGGGCTCTCCAGATACACCATGATTTCTGATGCTGAGAGTCATCCAAACGGATTCTATCATTCTTGACAAGTTACATACCACAAGAAAATCTGCTGGAATGATCAGGCCCTGTGGGACTTTACTCAGGACTGTCAGACAGAGAGATTTGGGGCCAAATCAGCTCCAATAACCTTGTTGAGTGTGGCTGATTTCCAGAGGAAACAGAAGTCATCATCAGTGGCAGCAGAATGAAGACTGGAGATGGGCACAATTCTGCATGTTAACTATATCTGTGATTGGTTGCAGTTGGCAGGCAGGAGGACGGCGCCACAAAAATCTCCCTGACACATGAACACATCAGCAAACTCCACCTCCTTTGCATTTACTGCACCCCAAAGCCTCTCCGCTCACTCCCTGGCCTATTTCCATCTATAAAACATCCCTGTCCTCTCTCTCATCAGCAGAAGTGTGCACACTCGGTTCCACCGCGTCAGTATAATCACAAAGACACATTCGCTGCGCAGGAGAGCTGCCTCAATCTGCATGCATAAACTCTCTGTCGCTTGTCAGAAGTCCTCAGCTTTTCAGAACGACTTCAAACCCTGGAGGGCGGCTCTGGAGTTCATAATCCTTTTTGGAAGTTGAGTTAGGACCGTCAAAAACTGAAGTCAAACACATTTCTGACTTCAAAGTGTGTGTCCCTCAAGAACTGGTGCAGACAACGTCTGCTTGATCACAACAGTGTGTCTCCTTTGTTCAGGCTGCATGTGAATAAACTGTGAAGGCAACTGAATCCAGCTGACCGTGGATCTGTATGTTACAGTCATTAAATCAGCCAGGAAGACAGCGGAGATGTGAGATTATATTAGAGTGAGTACAGATAATATATTTTTTCATAGTCCATCTTAGATGCTTTCCTCTTCACTCTGGAAAAAAGCATTTTATTTCATCTGTCAGCTATCATGGAATAACAATGACGAGCTGATTCTGTTTTACAAGAAATGTTCATTTTTGTCCTCTATCTTTTTAACAACACTTCCAGAGATACAGTCTCTACTGAGCATCTCAAATCAAACTTTTTGTGAGACCAAGCAGGCAGTAAATCAGACTAAAATCCATGTTTTGTTTTCCGTCCAACCACTTCTAAAGACAAAAGTGTTCTCAAATGAAGAGCCTTCAGGTTTTCCAGGAACCAGGGATCCTTCAGGAGGTCTTTTCCTCAGTCCTCTCCAAAGCAGAGCTATGGGGGAAGATATTCATCCTCAAAAACATCTCTGGTAAGAAAAAAACAACAAAAAAAAAATACAACAAAACTTTAGAAAATCTATTTAACAAACACAGTTCAAGCTAGGAAACTTTAAGTTTGTTTCAGGGGGTGATTGTTACAGTTTAAAAAACAACTTCTTCTCTTTCTCAGGGTCTCCACAGCAGATCCTTATGTTCCGTATATTGATTTGACATTGGATTCATATCTGAAGCCCTTCTCGACCAATATCTGGGCCTGGCCGCACCAGTGGGAAACGTGGGGTTTAGTGCCCGGGGACACCTGTGACAGGTGGGAATTGATCCCACAACCTTCCAGCTGAGCTTGATAGGTGGTCGATTGAGCTCTGTCATGGTCCTGGGATTTAGATTTTTGGATTTATTTGACTCTCTGTTTTGCCGTTAGTTTTCTTGTCTTCTTTTGGATTCCTGTCTTGTATGTTTATTTCCTGTTTTATTGTAAAATTACTTTTGTCTTCTGTGTCACTTCTTGTTTGACTTCTTCTGCTGGTCATGTGTTATACGCATTTAAAACAGAACATCATAAGCACCCCCTGAATAGATGAAGAGAGAGCTCCATAAGTACCAAGAAAGATGGGAAATCAGAGCAATTCTTTTTCATTGCTTTGTACTGAAATATTATTTTAGCCCCTTAAAAAAACCCACAGCTCATTAGGTTCTGGATGCGATGCCACTGGTCAAAATGCACTCAAAGGACAAGAAAATACAGGTCAAAGTAAGGCCAGATAAGAACCCTGGATCACTGGATCATCTCAACCCAGGTCTCTTTAAATAAAAATGAAACATTTATGTTTTTTCTTGTTTGTTTTTTTTAGATAAAGTATTTTGGTTAGAATTGTTGAGATGACTGAAAACAAGTCTTTGCTTGTTTTCAGGACTAATATCTTCCTCTGCATTGACAGGTCATGAACTGGTTTTGATGGCAGTTGAATGTTGCAGAAATGTAAAAAAGAAAAAACAAGTTTGACACAGAATGCTGTGACTTTCCTCTCTACTCGTCATATGTACTGATTCCCTGGCAGTATGTCTGATGAGTCAAGAGAGTATCACCGTGTTCTTGTCACTGTCAGTTTTTAAAATCCACAAACATGCAGAAATGTTTCACAGGACAGTCCAGCATGAAACAACAGAGGCTACCTGATAACTGCACAACAGCTTTGCAGACCTGTGCTCTTCCAGTCTTTCCAGCTGGTTTCCTCCAGTTATTCCAGACAAAACAGAAAGGATCACCACTCCTGCAGTCATCAGCGCTGATCTTCTCCTTGTTGAAATAAAGGGAGCGTAGCCTGGATATTTTTCCTGTGAGGTTCAGCACATCGATGTCCTTCCACATTCACGCTAAATCACTGCTTTCCATCCTCTTTTTTTTTTCAGAAACTTGACACACCTCGTGTCAGCCATGAAGGGATAGATGTGTAGCTAGTTATGTGATTTACACTCCACAGCATCGCAGTAGCACACCACACCATACGTATCACTTGTTGCTTTCTGTACCGGAAGTGGTTGTGTCTGCAAAAAGCACCAAATGCAGCATGTTACTGCCACCTAGTGGATGAAAATAAAACCATTTTGCTTACCGATTAGCCTCTGTTAGCAATAGTAGTTATAATTTCTGAAATCAATCAAGCCTTTATCTTATGATGAATCTTAGGAAATATTAATGATAGAATAGAGTCCACATGTTAATATTATTTTCCAGCTTGTTTCCTCTTGTATGATCCAATTGTGTCCTGTTAAAAAAAAAACGTTGCCCACAACTGATCAAACACACTCATAACATAACAGATTGCATTTTAAAACATGAAATTCAAGAAGTTTCATGTTAATAATTTTCTTTTTTGAACATCTCTATCTTCAAACACAAGAAACACATGAATATTGCAGTTTTATCTCTCTGTTAGAGCAACGTAACATTAAATAATTCATTGATTAGTCAGTTTTGTGTGTATGCTCCTCACAACTCCACTCAAAAGTCAAACACATCTCTTCTTTCAGGAACAAAAGATCAGAAAGTTGCTACACAGAGCTGTGAGACAACAATTGTGGACAAACCTTGATTCTTTCATTCTGAGCATCAATCAAAAAAGTGAGGATGAAGCAGTCTGTAAAACGATAGAAGAAAGATCACTTCAAATGTCTTTAAAGCAGGCGTTTTAATGGTTATATGAGCATGTTTGAGTTCAAGTACATGTATGGAGCTACCGGCTAACCAAAAATCCATTTGAGGATATTTTCTTTTATGTCATTAGGAATGTGGTTCACATATCCAAGCCCACTCAGATAAATCTGTGATTGGTTGCCGGCCTTTGTTACCTGCTGTGCTGCTCTCCAAGGGCAAAAAGGTCACACTTGAAAGCTTTCATTGGAAGAGAAAAAAAAATAAAATGATGAAAGACTGGCAACAGGGAGAAGCTTCAGATTGATGGTTTCCAGTAAGCAGACAGAGAGGAGGAATCATGTCCTGGGGGAGAAAGAAACAAATGTTGAAAGACTTGTTTGTTGCACTGATTGAAAGGATTGTGGAGTTGACGGAACATTTAGTGCATGAAGCCTGCTTGCTGCTGCTGCTGCCTGCAACTGGTTAGCCGCTTTAATGCTTCCTTCCTGCATGTATCGATTCAAATAATGTGCAAACGGAAGAATATGCATGCACGCGGGCAAACACAGGCACACAGACTTACACTGCAGTTCTTCTCCCTGAATCTGACATGTGTTTTTATTAAAGTCAGCAGGTGCTCGATAGTGCTAAGGAGTAATGGGGATTGACTCTGGCGTAATTATACAAACCTCTGCATGAATTTGGTCCTAATGGAAGCTGAACACTTAACCCAGACTAAATGCAGAGGGGCGGATCAATGCTGAGGGGCTTTTTTTTTTCTTCTTGTTTTTAACCATCCCCTCATTTGAACAGCAGCCAGCTCTCCAAAAACAGGACATCTACATTTGCAATGAATCTCTTTTGAAATAATCACAAAGCAGGAGCCCGGGGACCCATCAGGTGGTGATTCTTTACAGAGTTTTAGAAATGAAGATGCATTATCTTCATGTGTGAGTTTTATTTACTTCATTTCACTGTTTCAAAGTTGACCTTGTCTTTTAATTTCTATTCTGTTTCATTTTTAGTTTTTCTTTCCTTTCTTTTTTTTACTTTACATGGTCTGTGTTGTCTTATTTCCCTTTTATATTTTGAAGCAGTTTATTATTTGTGTATTCTGTTTAGTTTTGCATCCTGGTTATGTTTTATGCATCACATGAATTGGGACTTCGTCTGAAAATCGAACCCAGAAGAAATAAATCAAAACACAGCCACTAACATCCATACACTAACCAACTGTATACTACAAAAAAGAAAAGAAAAAAGAAATGAACAAATCCACCCCTATAAACTACACATTATATCAAATCATCCCTTTTAGTGTTTTCATTTACTCTTGGGGTGTCAAACTCGGGCCACATCAGTATCACAGTTACCATCAAATGGACGATTCTACTTTACTTTCCCAACCAGATTAATTCCTGGACTCCACAAAGTGATGTTAAGAGCTTGTGATACCAGGCTTGTGTTTGTAGATGCTGGATGTGAGCTTGTTTTCTGCAGCACACTGCATTCTTGTAACTTTAGAGTGTGTTGGAATTGTGTTTTGCACAAAACATTATGCATCCTGCATTATCTCCCCCTGGATTCTGAGGGAACTCATGATCTTCATGTTTATTAATTAATGTGATGCAAATGTCTCAAAACCCAAAAGTCATCTTTGTGGTCAGTCACATGACATGAAAATGAGGACTTTTCCTGGGTTTAAGGTGAAAGGACACAGCTTTAATATATATATATATATGTTAACTTGACCTTTCTTGACACGTGAGCAGATTTATGTTTGTTTTGACATCCATGAAAATATTAACAGGCACCATGAAGATTTACTCCTGCCTCCTACCAGGCAAAGAGCGTGTCATTATTAGACTCAAAACGTTAATATGTTTTTATTTTCACATCATGCACATACTTTTTTTCAGCAAGGAGATTTGTTTATGTAGAGAAACGCAAGTTGTTGTTTTTTTTTGCATTCAACCTTGCATTATTACTATTAAAGCATTTTCAGTTCATGCCGTGGATGCTTTGCTGGACAGAAGACATTAACTCCATTTGTCACCTATTTCCAGATGCTTAACTGGTCCCTGCCATCCTACTAAAAGGAAAATAAATTGTTTTTTGTTTTTTTTTGTTTTGCCCCTCTTCAGCTAAAATCAACACTATTAACTCTGTCAATTGTTTTTTTTTATATCTTTTCCTTGCTCTATCTCTCTTTTTTAAGGTGTGCAGTGTCCACATGCAGACATACGCATTGACGATGCACCTTTACATGTCCTTCTATGGTGGTCCCTGGGTGGGGAGGGAGTAGCTTTCATCAAGATGCACATGTTCTTATGATCAACTCTGAGTTTTCAGTCAATCTGGAGGAGAGATTTTTAGTGAGCAGATGATTTATGTGCAAATCTACTCACAAGACTTTATTGATGAATTTAAGTATCTAGGTCATCCATCTTGCTCCATGTAACCAGCAAGGTGGCCCAGGTGAGGAGACTTTGTTGTTTGTATTTTTAATTTTTATTTCAAGTTGTAGAAACATGTTCACAAATGGAATTTTGACAGCAGTGAGGTTCATCTATACATCATCTGTGCTCATCAAAACCTGCGTGTTAATAAGCTCTTTCCAAAGGGTATAAAGTGAACAGAATGAACACAGAGCAGGAACAAAAGTGAAAAAAAAAATAAAATAAAATACTCCTGTTTAGAACAGCAGTCTGAAGGTGGGATGGTTTCAGCAGCAGAGGGCAAAAAGACAAGGCCCCTAATGAGCCCCCACCAGGCAGCTTTGCAGGATACATTCGAGTTGAAATGTTTTATTAAAGATGTGTATAAGGTACCACCTACAGTTTCTTGATTCATACATCTGATTTATTTATCGTTCCTGTATGTCTTTTCCTTTGGTTTTCATTTCTTTTCTCAGTGGGTCTAAACTAGAAAGCAGAATTTTCTACTTCAACCAGACAACCTCAGTTCATCTCTAAGGTTTCAGTCACAAAGGTGGATCATGTCCCTCAAGGGGGCACATCACCATGGTAACTGATGGTGCAGACCCAGCCTCCTCTTTTGCGGGTCACATGTAAAAGCATGGTCTGCTAACCAATCACTTCTCTGAGAAAAATTGAAGAAGAAACTTGTACAGTGAGAGAGGGCCTCTTGTGTCTTTGTCTTTCCCAAATGAACATTTAAACAAAAAAGATGTGTTTATCTTAAACAGAGACCTGCTAAAGAATTGAAGCTTTTCCAAGTGAATAGATCTTGGTGATCTAAACTGATTAGTTGTTTCACAGTCTAATGGTTCTTCTATCCAAAATATGTCAGCGTGACTTCATTGTATGAGTTATCATATGAACAATAATTTGTTCAGTTGTCAAAATTAGTCAAAAACATGATACCATGAATACCAGATATACAGTCCTCTGCCATAATGACAAAACTTCTAAACATTTTGACTTGCAGTGCTCACACAATGCCAAAAGGACAATACATTCTGGGGGCACTGACTGTTTGTATGAGAAAGAAAGATCTTTTTATTCTTATTTTAATTCAAATCCCTGTAGTACTAGCGAATAGCTTGTTTTGGTACACATGTGAACAAACAGTTAATTTGTCTGTTATAGATACAGTTTAGGTCCCTTTTGATTTCTGGGAATTAAATATCTTATAGCTCTAGTTGTTGTTTTCTTTATATTGGAAATTTTTAAAGCTGTTTGTTTTCACTGGATATGTGGTTATGAAACGTATAATAGATAATAATAAAACTGCTGTACCAAAAAAGGGTCACCACCTGAGTTTTAATTAAGTAAAACTGCTGCGATAATTAATATGTTTCAGCAAACAAGTTATTTAACCTGACTAAAGTAGTGAGTAGCTTCTCATTCCTTAAACAACCATATGAAAGGATGAACGGTCAAACTATTGATCTGCAACAAGCAAACAAAGCAGCTGAGAATATTACTGAATTTACTTCAGTTGAGTCAAGAACTGTGCAGTGCATTATTTAAAAGAAAAGTGGCCAACCTTCACCTTCAAGGAAAAAATGTGTTTGATAAAAAACTAGTCAACCAATGAATTATTTAAATGTGTAATATATAGTCATGTAAGTTTTTCTAACTGTCTAAATGTGTATTTTATAACACGTACACCTAACAATTTACATTTATTCTAGCCATGTAGTCATGTACCTTTAATTATATTTATTGTCAAATAAACACAAGCAAAATAACAGGAACACAGATGAAGAAGTAGAAAATGTTTAATTTGATGATAAGTCAAAACAAATCAAATCTATGTAGTAAAAAAACAAAACAAGGAAAATTTATAAGTTATACAATATTTCACTTGTGAAACTCCAACAAGCACTCTGCACCAACATAGCTATTTCATGTTTTGTCATAGTTCTAAGATGGATAGATAGGTCATCGTAGCTCCCCACCGCTTCCCAAAAACATGCATGTTAGGTCCCACTCACACTAGCCAAACTGTACCTATACAACATACATCATAGCGTTGTTACAGTATATAAGTTAGTTTACTTAAAGTGTGCAGAGTCTCAGAGAAACGACATACATCCTCATCCACACACTCAGACGTAGCATGCACGAGCACACTTCTTCCAAGAAATCATGATCTTGTTTGAGCCAGAACGAAGCATTCACACAAGTCAAAAGAACCAGACTCTAAGTGTCAATCATACCTGGCCATGGTACAGATTGCCTATTGTGAGTGCATCCTTAGGTTGCGTGGAGAGAACGGGCATGAGTGTTTGTTTCTGTGTGATAAACCAGCAAGTTGACAAGGTGTAGCCTTCCCTTTTGCTTAACGACAGCTGGGAGGCCCCAGCCCCCCTCCTGCAACCCTGAAGAGGATGAAGCAGGTTTGGAAAATTGATGAATATTGATCTGTGGCACCACCTATAGTTATGATTGTGATTTAATTTGTACACCCTCATAAAATCTGATACATATTCTTTAGATAACCATAATCCATTAACTAATACAGAGACCTAACATATGAAGCCTTTTCCTCACCACAAAAGCCACAAATTTAGTTCTGCAGCCGCTGTCTTCAGGACACAGGAGCGGGCGCACTCAGTCTCTCCTTTGTCTGGCCCATTGACATGTAAATGTCCTCCTGCTATAAGGCATCAGCAGAGAGCAGTGGGAGAAAAAAAAACACTGAATTGAAATGTCAATAGTAATTTTTGGCATGCAAGGGACATCTGAGAGTCAAGGGCTGCCTCCCGGGAGAAATGTAAAAAAGGAGGTGAGTGAGGGAAGTACTGAGAATGTGCAGTGAGGATGGTGTATGTGTGTGCATGTGTGCATGTGTGCACGGGGATGGAGAATTGGAAAGGGATGGAAGATGTAATAGAGAGGGCAGATAAAGTGGAAGTCAGAGTGATGGAGGAGAGGAGGAAGGGGGAGTAATAGCAGTCAGAAGGTGAGCTGTCAGAGGGGAAGCAGGGTAGGAGCATCCAAGAGGGGAGAATAATCCAGGAGGGTAGAATATGAGGTGGGGAGGTGGGTAAGAAAGAAAGAGAGGGCAAGGAAGAACGATGAAGGAAGGATAGCTGAGCCTGGGTGCTCCTCTGGGAATCCTCCCCACCCTGCCTCCTCCTCCACTGATGGACAGGCTGAAATACCACAGGAGCCACCTCCTGTAATGACTTGATGAATGAGCTTCTCCTGCTAAAAACCCCCATCTTCTTCACAGCTCCACCTCCCCCCATCCCCCCTCCATGCCCTGATGTAACGCCACACACCAGGAAACCGGCAGAAATCTACATTTCCATGCAAACATATTTACACAGAAGATGCTGCTGTACCTGTAATTCTGAGCACCGACACCACAGCCAAGCCACTGGACTGATATTTTACGATTATAATATGCAAGTCTGGTGAATATTACTGATACTAAAAAATCAGTCAGGCCCCGGCTTTTCTCTTGTCTGATTTGATTCCTCTGGTAATTCTGCAGCAATAACACTGTGTACTGTGCCGAGCAAAGTCATTAATACTGGATTTTCTAATCAATGGCTCTGACTCTGTCTTGTTTTCCAAATCAATGTTGCTGCTTTTATTTTATCTGACATGTCCTTTGTGTCCCTTTCTGCACCCTGTGGTACTTTTCTCCTCGCATTCAGCACAAAGAACATTTTACATATTCCAAACACGCTAACATTAAAAGGTGCTACACTGAAGCAATCAACAGCCAAAGGGGAAAAGAAAAAAAAGTTTCAACATTTTGCTGTGCAGACACACGTAAATGGCTGCTCTCAAAAATAAAATCCAGTTGGTGTGTTAAACACTGAAATTACTTCAGTGCCAACAGAATCAAACAAACAGTGCTGCATATTGTGCTGTTCTCGCCAAAATTTCAGATCTTATGAGATCTGAGATCTGAGATATGAGATCCTTTATCTTGTTTTGAATAGAATCTTTGTATTGAGTTCATGGTATACTCTTATGTTTATCATGAATATATGTTTTTTGGGGTTTTTTTGGCCTCAGTTGGCCAGGAAATCTTAAATTTAGTACTTTACTGTTAAAACAAGCATCAGTATCTAGAGTTCCAGTTTTTATTGTTTCAAGTAACCACATGCTGTCGTTAAGTAATCGCCACATTGATTAAGAGTTTACCTTCTTGTTGCTGAGTAGTCATTTCTTTCAGGGTCCTAAACTTAAGAATTATTTCTAGAATTTTTTGTTTGTGCGTGCGTGTGTGCGTGTATGTGTAGCTTTTTTCTGTGTTTTGTTTTTAATAAATTCATTTAAAATTCTACTTTTTCCCCTCTTGTTTCAAAGCCCTGAACGCCTCCTAGATCTAACCTGGAAACCAGATTTTTTTGTTGAGCAAACATACTTTGCTTCATGGTCAAATAATTTCATTGTAATGAATAATTCCATCAGGAATTTTATGTTGTTGTTGTTTGTTTTGTATTTTACCTTGTGTTTCTTGCAGCGTGGAGAAAACATGTTGGTATTTTCTTCCTGCAACATGAATGATGCTTGATAAATTAAGAACTGATCAAATAAATGATCCTGTTTACTTCTTTCTAGAATAAGGAGTGCTTGAAATACTACATAGTGCAACATTATAGTGAATCTAGGGTATAATCCTTCATAGCTGAAACTCCAGTTGTCCATTGTTTTAGTATCTATGTTTTTCTTAATGACCAAAGAGACCAAAAACCAACACTGTTTGCCGCAACAGTGGGAAGGCAAGGCGAGGCTGGTTTATTCCTATAGAACATTTCATATGCAAAAGTAACCGAAAGTGCTTTAAAAAGGCACTGAGATGAAAAGAACAGCAAAAATCAACCAAATCATTTACAACCACAAATAAAACCAAATAAACCCCACAATCAAATCACAAAAAAAATTGATTTGGACCAAAAACAAGAATAAAACAAAGCTTAAATAAGAAAGAATATGCAGGAAAAGGTGTAGTGTGAAATTACATTTGAATTTAAAAAAAGTGTTTTCTGTTTAATTAAAAAAAAAAAAAGTCTTTAGTTGGAGCATGTGAAATATTAACAGAAGGTTAGTTCCATCTATGAGCAACAGAGTAGCTAAATGCATTTTCACTCTGGTTCAAAGTGAAGAGTATTGGTATATTATTTGTATTTGATAGTTATTCTTGTGTTTATTTGCTAAATGATGTATGTGGGTACCACTGGCTATAAAGCAAATTGCCCTTTGGAGCTTCAAGGTTCATGGTTCATGAACCTTGAAGGTTCTACCAGCTGACTGCCCCATGAAACTGTCACACCACGGTGAGTTCAAGCTGGGTTTTTGTCCTGTCTCCATGTAATCTCTTATCTTTTGTTTTATTTTGAAAAATAACTGCTCTCGTTTCAGGTCACTTGTGTGCTGATTGTATGATTGTCTTCTGATTGTCTCCACCTGTCCCCTAATACCCTGTGTCTCCCTTTGTCCTGTGCCAGTGTGTTTCATCTTTTCATGATCAGTCCAGCCATTTACACAACCTGGGCATACACTGTACGATATTTTCAATCATTGTACTCAGCTCCAGCTCAGACTGTACGACTAAACCACAGGGGTTAAAAGTTTGCAACTCACGATTTATGTTCTCACACTGTACGGCCCGATGCTCCGATGCGACCTGACCGCTCATGTATGTCCATACACAACAACAGCGTGATACACTCACGAGGGGCGACCAGAATTTCAAACAGGTTTGATTTTAATCCGACCATACGATTGCGGATCAGGAGGTGGTCGTGAGAGGTTAATCGCTGCTCGTTACCCCGCTTATGCGACATGAAGTGAGACGCACGATTAAGCGGGAGCGCAGCCCGGTGATGGAGATGTGCTCTCCCATGGAAACAACAAAGATCCTGTCTTCAAGATATGATCTGAACCAACTGTTAGCATCAAGGGTCTGTGGTGGGGGGTAATTGAGCTTTCCAAATATAAAAATAACCCCTTTAAGTCTAAAAGCCAGAAGGACTAAAGAGGACATTTCAAGGACGTTTGTCAGAAGTTAAAACAGAGAAATACATTCTAACCATTTCGTCTGTCTGTTTTCATGGTAAATGTGCGATCAGTGGCAGATATAATGGAATAACTTAGAGCTTGGATGAGATCACAGTAGGAATATTGGGATTGGAGTAATATGAATTTTACTGAGGTAATGAAATAACACCCCTCTACCCAATACAAATACAGGCAGAGATGGCAAAGACGATAGTAAGAGTAAAGGTGGATGGACTTCAGTGTTTGCTAATAATAGATGGTGTAATCCTGGACATATTCCTGTGAAGCAGTGTCTATGTATCCCAGATATTAAACTGTTGGCCAAGCATTCACCAGGGTTCCCCAAGTGTTATCCCTGAAGCTGGGTGTGATTATATCAGCTCAGCTGTCAACAGGCTACAAATACAAGACCCCTATGTATCCATGGTGATCTCTGGAGATCCCAACAATGCCTTTCTAGATGGAAAATGATCACCATGGTGAGGGGCTAATATTTCTTCACCAAGACTACTAGCTCAACTGCAAATCATGTTTGAGGACGTGGAATTATTTTCCTGCATTAAAAATGACATATGTTTATGTTTTTCATTGTGTCTAATTACTGATTACGGCATTAATTTTCTTACACAAACAGAAATAATGCTGCATTTGGGTTGAAAATGTTTCTCCAACCACTTAAAACTGGTCTGGCCCTGAAGCAGCAGCACAACATGACATAAAAGAAACAAAAAAAAAAAGGAAATTCAGACATAGTTAATGGGAAAATTTTTTTCCTTGGATCCATTTTAGTCATGAAAATGAAACACCTATCCTCAGAATTCCTAAGGACGACATTCATGTAAGCTTGAAACTCTGCAGCTAATTTATGGTGGGGCTCCTGAAAAAAATTGTAACTACAAAAGGTACTAACTTTTATTAGTTTCTTTTAGGATCCTGTGATCACTGTGCGTGATAGGAGGTACCTGTGGTCATGTACTGTTTTTTGTTTTTACCAAAAGGTGGTACCGTACATTATGGTCAAACATCACACTGCATCACAACTTAGCTCTGCTCATGCTTTTAAACCCAAATTTTCAGAACTTTTAAAAACTTCTTTAAAGATTTCCGGTGATTTTTCTTTTCAACGCATGCTGAAAAATCTTTGTTGTGTATGATAAACTCTGCTTTGCACTAACTTTAAAATCACAGAAAAAGAACTGACTTTACAGTGATGTCATCATGTTTCTACACACATGAATATCCTTTAACAGCTGCTGTTGTGAAGATAATTTCCTTATAATGCAAACATAAGAAAGATTAGAAATGTCTCAGGAGATAATAGGCAAAGCTTAAATTACAATATTTAATATCACCCGATGCTAAGAATATAGAGAAAGGTCATTTAAATTAGTATTTTCATTAGTTTGTTAATATCAAGAATACAGTAAGTGGTGCGCCATGGATTCGTTATTAGCCATCTCCAAATAATCGTCTTTCATTCTGCAAAATAAGCATCAGCGGAAAGCTTCCTCTGAGGCATTAATCACAACGCCTTCAAGCAAGCAGACACACCGATGGGGTTAGCAGTCTAATCCGAGACACTGCACCCTGACAGAGGACAGGGTAATCTCCAGGACAGGACACCTCAGGACAAACAACACACTCATAATAACAGAGCCGACAGCATGTGAGAACCAGCTGGTGCTTTGGCAGGTTTGGGAAAAGCCTGGAAATGAGACTGAGAAGAGAAGAGGAGAGTAAGAAAAAAGATAAAATGAGTGTGAGCTTAAAAGCATACAGCCGGGATGGAGGGAGTGCATTAGAATGAGGGAATAATAGACATAGATATGAATGGAGAGGAGGGAATGGGAGAGAAAAGCTGAGTGTGAGAGCGACTGAGTGAGTGTATGCAGGGTGTTATCTCCTCCTAAAGCTGATGTGCTTTATCTGGCAGGAAACAGGAGGAAGCCTTGACAAAAGCCTCTTTCACAGGTGAAACCCCAGTCTTTACTTACAAGACTCTTACTGCCAGTTTGGCCTTTCTGAGATTGAACCTGAAACTGAGATTTCACACAAACGCTCACATACTAGTCAGCTTCGAGGCGTGCCATCTGGCAGACGTTGTGCCCACTCTGGTTATTTTTGCATAGCGTCCCTGCAGGAAATTGTTGGAAGGCAGAGAGACATTCTTGACCATCCAAGGCAGGAAATTCTTCATTTTACAGCGCTGGTCAAACGGCCTCTCGGGCTATTGATTGGCTTGTCCTCCTCTATTACTCCCATGTTATGTATTGCACCCTTAGTCAGAGCTGTGGCAGCCACAAACACATTAAACTTGAGCAGCTTCGATCCACCATAAAGTGCCACACCTTGGGTAGAGATGAGTTGCCAATCAAGGACGTGCTTGTAATATTCTCACTGCTCTGTTTGTGGAGTTACGATTCAAAGTCAGGGAGCGGTGGCCGAGCCGAGTATCTACAACTCCCTTGACTCCTCACAGCTTCAAGGACACTCACTCCTCTTCTGTCTGCAAAGGACAGATACAGATACATACCAGCAAATAGCAGGTTTCTATTAGTTGGGTGTCCAAGGTAAATCCTAGGAGGCAGGAACTATAACAGGACTGACCTACTCCTCAGTCCTCTTCTACCGTTGTGCCTCCATTACAGTGGAGAACCCCAGTAGGATCTGCTGGCCTCTAGAAGTGATGTAATTATTCTTTTACAGTTTTAATTGTGGAGATGGTGATGAGAATAAGGAAAAGGATAATTGCACTTGAAGGGCAGTCATATGTTGGAATACTTATCCATATAGGAGTTCCCAAAAAAATCCTCATTGCATGGCAAGTCCTGATAACAGAGACATCAGGACGCATAAAAAAAAAAATTAAATAAAAAAGGTTTCACCAGCCCCTGGTCCGTGTCTCTAGAATATGGTTCCCAGTATAGCGCATGGAAAGAACCATCTCCACATCAAATATGATCATAGATTTTTATTTGGGAATAAAATATATTGAATAAAACCACATTTGGTGGGTTTTCATATAGAAGAGATACATTTTTGTTAAGAACGTGCACTAACACAGTCTACTAGCTCACTGAGGAATAATTGTTAGGTCTGGGTTATAGACCCCTTCACAGTTTGTTAACAGTGTGATATATTTGGGGGGCAGAGCTTAGCTGGAGGCAAAACATCTTGCTCGCGCATCAACCCTGTCAATGTCGATTTAGCCTGTTTTAACGGATTTAACGGATCCTGTTTTAACGGTGTTTATGCTAAAAGAAGAAAAGAAAAAACAACAATTTCAGTGGATATGTGAGTACACTCACTCTTCAGGACCGAGAATGTTATTTTAAAAAATGAACTCTCAGCAAAGGGACGAAATTCCTCGACCCCTACATTATCAGTAATTGGATGGACGATTTGGCAGGATTACCCCCTGTGCAGTGGGCAGATATTTACACATACCTCATCGAGAGACCAAGCATCTACACAAAAAAAAATTGAAGGCCTACAAATCGTTAGACGCCTATAACTATGCCTTGAATGGACATGTTCAAGATTTACAATATAACATATACATAATAATTCCCTAAATAATGATTAACTAAACGTTATTTCAGGAACAATTTAGTCCAGTCAATGACGTTATTCTGGCTAAAACTGATAATTATATTGCATATTAACATGAAGTGTGCACTGCAAACACGGGCGTTTTTGATGATATTTTTGGTCCAATCCTTTCGTTAAATCGCGTTGAACGACAGCTGTCTACGATTTTTTGAGTTGCAGCGGCTGGTATTCGGTAAAATTTTAAGTTTGTGCTTTTAGTTTATCGGTTTTGGCACCCAAAAACACAGCAGGACAACATTCTTCGTATAGTGTGTACAGTGCTTGCCTCCAGCTTCCCTTTGTTTTGCCTCCAGCTAGCGTTGTGACATCACAGTGATATAGGCCATGAAGGCCTCTATACCAAGTGGCAAGCATCCCAACTCTGGGTTGATGCTTATCAGGAAGTACGATTTTGTAGCGGTTCCTTCACTGACCACTAGGTGCTGGTTCCAAGACAGAGTCAATCCTCAAAGACCCCCATGTGAAAAGAGCCTACTTTGTAGCAGAATTAAACACATTTACAGCCTGTATCAAAAACAGTGATACTTTTTGTACCACATTGGATACATTTATATTAAGCAATAAAGCTGACCAATCAGATGCCTGGATGTCATTTGTCATGCTTGACTGACAGGTACCCATTGGCTCTACCATTGGCTTTGACTGTTTTATAAACATAGTGCCATGCAATTCGAGGAAAAGGGGGCTTCAAATATATACACATATATATACCATAATATGTACATGGATGTTTTGGAAATTGCAAATTTATAAATGGACTGGCTCGATTTTACAAATTAATGTCTAAATACTTTCAGTTGGATGGGTTGAACAGTGGGATCGATGAAATTACTGTTGTGACAATGCATTTGCTAATATATTTAAAAATGATTTTAACTGCAACCAACTCAGTGTCAGATTTAATGCACCAATGTTTGGTTTGATTATATGTTTTCATTGATAGGTGAATAAGCACCTTATTCTTCGAATTTCTTTTCTCAAATTTAAAAAGCGATTTTTATTCCATAAAGGTGTCATGGAGTTTGTGAAATTGCCTCACTGCTTCATTGCCTTCTTGTTTTTTTGAAGTCTACGCACCTAAACCAACTAGTAAGGGTAATAAACCAGTAAGGGTTCAGCATTAAAAACATAGATACTTAATAATTCAATGTTAAAATCTCCGCTTTCCAAATTATTCGGTTGACAACTTCCACTCTCATCTGTAAAGACACAAAGAAATTTTGTGTATGCACAAAAGTGAAAAAGAAAAAAAAAACTGAGGCTAAAACACATTATTATTTTTTCTTGTGACTCCAGTGGCCTAAATTGACACTGAGGAGACAGGAAATGAAGACAGATGGGTCAACTACACACAGCAAAGGGTTAAAAGCTGGGGCTTGAACTGGAGCCAGCTCAACTAGGACTTCATACATGGGGCACCTGGTCAAACAGGAGAGCTTTTCAATATCACCGTGAGACCCGGCTGATCATTTCTGATGGAGAACTACATTCCCACTGGCCTGACTTTGATGCAGAGAAGCAACATTATCTGAGGTGAGTTCAGGGTGAAGTCACAGCTAGGAGAACATATAGCCCTATGCATGACCCCTGGGTGCCTCCTCTTCAGGCGAGGCCAGCACAGGGGCCAACCGAGGATTCTTTGGAAGGATTATATCTCTCAGCTGTCTTGAAAACAGCTGGAGACCTAGATGAAGCTGGAGAAAGTTACTGGAGACAGAGAGGTCCAGGCGCCTTGGCTACTGTGACTTTGACAAGAACCATGTGGTTTCAAGGAAAGATGGCTGGATGGATGGAGAAGCAGATTTCAGTTGAGCATTATTCCATTAGTTAATGCTTTTCCTTTTTATAAAATGCTGTGGTATAAGCTCATATGATTAAGATAATCAGTTATAACACACTAATTTATCATAACATAGTATGTGTGGAACCTACTAAAATACTCAAACTAGCAAGGGAGTAGTGAGGATCATGTTCAAAATGCCCCCCCACCTTTTTTTTTTGAATGACCCAAATTTACACATCAACAAAGAAGCACATGTATTAAAACAGTGGTGCACACGAGCTGGCAATGTGACGACAATTTCATGTGGTGAAGTGGTTTTAATAAAGTTCAAACTGAAGTTCATCTCCGGCTGCATGTGCTAATGGGAATCTGTGCGTCGCTGAGTGAGTTTGTGTCCTCTGGGCTCAATACGACCTGTTTATCAACACTTCGATGTGACAAGCGTCAGATTTTGGAGAAGGGTGGAAAGCTACTTTCAGATTCTGTCTGACACTCTGACATCAGCGCGTGATGCTCGTTCTGTCCAGCAGTTATTCTAATGGCTGCAACTGTTTGATTTTCTTTGTGTGGACTGTCAATCATCCTGTGCTCTTTTTTTATGTACCCTTCTAGTGTCCTACATTTTTAGAATATCCTTCAGTGACCATTGGAATTGATTCCTTTTTATTATCTAAGATGTACAAAAATAAAATCAGAAAAAGCTTAGATGAAATTGGAAACACTAAATAAACTAAGGGATTCTCATGTTTGCTTTGATTCTTTTTTTAGCCTGTCATATTTCATTTTCTTTCTTTAAACTTATTTCCTTTTACTATTGTTGCACGTTAGGACGGTAAAGCTTTTACCACTTTATAATGTTTTTTATTCCTTCTAAAAACGCAGCCTTTCTGTTCAGACCTTGCAATGAAATGTGCTCCAGTAAAATCCAATCAAAAGTGGCTAATGCAAGGTCTAAACACATAATAAAACAGATTTAAAATGTCCTTTTCTTCTCTGGTCTGAAGCACATGGGGCCCATTTCTTTACCAAAAAAATGAATAAATAGAAGCTTTGGAATACTGATTCTCCTTGCCACATTCATTTCCATTTGTAATTTCCACATCACCTCAACTTATTTTTCGTACTTTTTTATTTGCGGTTGTATATTTTGAAAGTGTAAAAAATAAGTTTGTCTTTATTAGATTCTACAGAATTGGGATGTACAAGGCCAGTGATTTATTCAGGCTGCAAGAAACATATAATTTCTACATTGCTTTTCTTCTCTTTTAGTCCTTTTTTTTTAATAAGTCAAAGATGGTGTAGTTTTGTGACTTGACTCTGTGGTGAAATTCCTTTTAAAAGCTAAAAGGGTCCATTTTTCTGCAGTAATTAGGTGAGTGTGGTTTCAGAAGATCATAGAGACAGGGCAAGCTTCAACCTAAAGGATCGATAATGCTGCGAATTGGACTGCACGGCCACTGCACCCTCATCCCCAATTGACCTCAGTGTTGTATCAGAGAGCATCCCAGCCTGCAAATGATTCCTGACCAGACGAGTGCAGGGACTCTTACATAATGTATGACCACCGAGGACATGGTGGCAGACTGAGCTCTGCTGAATCAGCGGCAGAAAAAAAATGCAGCCGCCACCACTGCTGTCCTCACTGAGCATGGGCCCAGAGTGGCCGCTGAAGTCTGCCAGCCTGTACTGACCCCCTCTCCCTCACCACCCACCCCCTGAGAGGAGCACTTGATCACCCAAGTAACCTTTTGCATGAGTGCACTCAATCTGCCACTCACCAGAGAGCCACTGCAGACATGGGGCAGACAGGGGGCATTAGGTGGGATTATCACCCCCGCTGCCCTTTGTTGTGTTTTTTTTTTTCATCTCCATCTCACCCCCAACTCACCCTTCCTCCTCCTACTCCTCCTCCTTCTCCAGCACCCCCTCCCCTTTTGGTTCTACTCTGGCACTGCTACAGAGAGCTAAAACCAGAAAAGCTCACCCACTTTCAAAACCACAGGCACACAAGCACACACAGAAACACACACTGACTGTACAATGGTTTCATGTTTTAATGAAAAAGACACGATGAGGTGAATCCAGGTTAAAGCCATTATTGCTCATTGATTTCCCTTATTAAATCAAAGATGTAATCACACTGGTGAGATGTTCATAAAGAGAGGCAGACAACATTTTTTTTTACGCTCTGTGGTGAGATATTGAGTCTGTATATGCTGTTAAAATCATGCTCGCTATGTTCAATCTGAAATCTTTCTGCCTGGCCATAAAACAGTCACACACTGTAATATTTTGTTGGACCACCTTTAACTTATATTACAGCATGCATTCACCCTGGCATCATTTCAATAAGTTTATACAACATCACAGCATTTACTTCCACTGAGAGCTCCATTAATTTTTCTGCTCAGCTGTTGTATTGATGATGTGAGAGTGAGCTTGATGCATTAAGTCTTGTCCAGCGGGGTTAAGACAGGGATTAAGATCTGGACTCTGTGGTGATCAGTCTCTGTAATGAAAATGATGGCAAATGCTCCCTGAACCGCTTCTGGCTTTAACCCAATGAATCGAAATGTTGTCATCTTGGAACCTGCACATGACATCAAAGAAAGAAAAGAAAATGCATTGATGGAAAAATATATTTATTCAACATATTACAGCAGTCAGATGGAGAGTGTTGTGGAGAACAGTTTGATGGAGAAAGATGACAGTGTAATGAAAATGAAATGCAAAGATTGTAGCTGTTTTTGCAAGCAGAATTTAAGAATAATAGGTGTACTAGAATGTTCAACCAATATCTTTGTAACAAAAACTAACGCTAACGCTACACACATATCCATGTAGCTTCCTTTATCATTAGAGCACATTTACCAGATGCCTCTTACCATTTGTAAATGATCATTCACCACAATCCCTAAGAGAGTGATCTTCAACCCTGTTCCTCAGGACCTGCTCTCCTGCATCTTTTAGAGATGTCACCAGGACAGTGGGTCCTGCAGATTTGCAGACTACTGCCCTAAGAGATTGCCAAGGAAGTCCAAGTTCAAGGTTCAAGGAATCTATATTATCCCAGAGGGGTAATTTGGTCTGCAGCATGCAGTTGTTCAGTCACTACAACAATCATACAGAACGCTGACAAAAAAAACAACAACATAATAAATAGAATAAAATAACTAATCAAAACCAAAACAAAACAAAATAGTAGCAAGGGGTAGTGATGAAGCTACTTATTTAGCTGAGCAATGGCAGCAGGAACAAAAGAGTGTTTAAATCTGTCCTGCATTTTGGCAGGACAAACCTCTGCCCTGACAGAAGCAGCAGGAACTCATGAGCCAGAGGGTGGCTCTGATCCATCAGGATCAAACAGGCCTTGCAAAGGACTCTGGTTTGATACAGAGCAGAGAGATCATTCCGATTAATCCTTGCAATTTTCACACATTGTTTTACAATCCCCTGCAGTCTGTTTTTATTTTTAAGAGTAAGGGAACCGTACCAACAAATAAAACAGAATGTTTAAAGGGATTTAATAAAACACGAGTAAAACATTTTCATAAAAGTACTATCAACATT
>JBAMYA010000018.1:1325567-1335611 GCA_037176975.1 Arrhamphus sclerolepis
TGTGACTGTTTGAGGTTGTGGACAGGTGTCCTTTATACTGATAACCAGTTCAAACAGGTGCCATTAATACAGGTAACGTGTGGAGGACAGAGGAGCCTCTTACAGAAGAAGTTACAGGTCTGTGAGAGCCAGAAATCTTGCTTGTTTTTGCAGGTGACCAAATACTTATTTCCCAACATGATTTGCAAATAAATTCTTTAAAAATCAGACAATGCGATTTTCTGGATTTTTGTTCTCATTTTGTCTCTCATAGTTGAAGTGTGAACAGGCCTCTCTCATCTTTTTAAGAGGGATAACTTGCACAATTGGTGGCTGAATAAATACTTTTTCTCCCTACTGTAAATAAACACAATCACACATAAATACACTAACACACACAGCTACACACAAACCAGTAACATCGATAACAGAGCACGAATGGATGGAAACACTGAAGAATGACAATTAAAATTTGTAAAAGACATATGCAAGTAAATAAATAAGTAAACAGGTATATTCTAAGATTAGAGTATTCATAATTAAATAGATAAATGGGCAGAGCAGAATAAAAACTGTGTTTTTGGTGACATTGAAAGTTTTCTCAATTAACAGAAAGAAGTGATCCTTTTGTAACGTTCCTTGTTTCTCTGTTTCAGGGTTGTTGTTGTTTTTTTTGTTTTTTTTTGGTTCTTTATTGTAGTCTACTTACTTCCTGCTTTATTTTACCCTCAACTGCGTAAAGACAACTGGACTAGCTTTTCTGTGGCATCACCTACAGGTTTCTGAGGTTTTGGAGCCCAGTTGTGAGAAATCTGGTTGTTGCCATCGTAGCAGGACCCGACTCTGCCCAGCTACAAATTCATTCAAAAATTAATAAATGGGCAGAATGGATAAGCCAGGCATTTGGCTGGAAGACAAATTTATTTCAGCCCCTCCAGGCCCAGCCACACTGAACCCCAGATCACCCTGGCCCAAACCAGACTTTATATTTGTCAAGTTCCTCCTTTGCAACTTAAAGTGCAAAATAGCTAAAGTGATGACTTCTGAAACCACAGGCTTATCTGTCACTCAAAGAAATCATTATCACAACTATGCATATGCTTTTTATTTATTTGTTTTGTAACGGGTTGTAAATATATTTTTACATGGATGTCCACGGAATTTGACTCACTTCTGGAGCAAACACCCAGTGGTCATTTGAGGAACTGCACGTCTTCTCTAATACCTCCAGGTCTCAGCTGCTGGCTTCCTCGTGCCTGTTAGTCATTAACTCCCTTTACATTTATTCACCATGTTTCCTTTGCTTTCTAACAGTTTGTCGTTCTCCAAAGGGATAAAGTACAAGGTGATATAAATGGGTTGGTGAAGTTTGCCAAGTCTACAGTGAGAATTTGCGGAACTCATAACTGAACTCATAACCTGCTCAGGAGCTGACATTCACGGTTTTTGCAAACCCTCTTTGTGATCAGATCCCATCAAATCATGCTAAAACAGGATTAAAATATCGTAAGGTGCAAGTCCTGAATGTTCTTCAAATAGGCTAAATGTCTGATTGTCAAACTGAGATTCAAGAGTTCGACTCAAATCCTTGTTGTTGCATTTACCCACTGATTTTATTTGCTAGATTTAATATTAGTGTTGTGTCGTTCTTTTCAACACTGAATGCATTTAATGGGCTCGTGTTGAATTTACAACTTGTTATATTAATCATCCGAGGGACTATATTGAATTAAATGTTATTCATACAGCGTCTATTACAACACAAGTTGTCTCCAGACGGTTCACAGAAACCCAGAACATGAATATCGGTTATCAAAACCCACAGAGCTTTACATTGCTATCTACAAAGAAGCTTTGCAGTTGTGTCCCGTTACTATAGAAACCATTGAAGTAGAATAAGGTACGCTTTTTAACTTTTTGCAGTGTCGTTAGTGTACCAGATGATATTTGATAAACAAATTATACAATTTTTATGTAACAGTACTGGACAAAACATGCACTTTTAAAATATTAATTCATTAGTTAGATCTCTATTTTCAAAAACTAAAACCATATGAAGCTGCTATTTTGCGGACCCAGACCTGATTTTGTTGACACTGAAATAGCATGACCCAGCTTGTCATGTCACTGCTCATTTTTTCACATCATCCACACAGACTGGAATGAAAGAATGAGGGTTGGTCTGCTGTCTGAATAGATGTTGAAGCTCAACTGGTTCTGACAGCATTTCAGATGTCAAACCACAAACTTCATTGTGAGACACTAAGTGAACATTAACTTTCATCTGTTTTTAGACACATTTGTGTCAAAGTGGAAACTAACCTGCTGTCTGTCATCACTTGTCACCTGTAATCAGATGACAAGTGATGATAGTTAAAAAGTATCCAGTTGAAATAAAGTATTTCATTAATGTTCTATCAATGAAAATATTCAGTTTCCAGTGTATTGCTGCTTCTCCTTTCTTATTTAAACCAGAGGTGACAAACTCACCCAGGCCACATCATCACCATGGCTACCGTTAAAGGGCCCTTTCTCAACCAGCTGTTGTCCGATTTCCCGAAGAAAGAAAGATTTTCCATGATAAAATAAAATGCCATAAAATGGTGAATTTTGCAATATCCCTTTTCCCATAAAATGTGAAAATTTGTCATGAAATCCAAAATTAATTTTGTACTCAAATCTGAATTTTCTTAAATCAAAATTTTTTTAAAAAAAGTTGTAAGGTTGCAAAATTTGTTTGATTTCCAATATTTTTTGTCCTAAAAAAATCACAAATTTTAGCTCAGGAATCACCAGTGATTTAAACATTTAAATCTAAAGATTAAATTAGAAGCTGATGAAAAGAAAGACAATCTTAGAAAAAAAAGAAAATATTAAAATTTATTTTGTATTTGACACCAAACAGGTCATCACAATGGATAAATTAACCCAAAACAAAATTGACTCATTTACATATGTGCAAAAGCGATCTCATTAATTTTACTATAGTAATCACATGACTTTTACTGATCATATTAATGTGTAGAAAATTAATTGGCATCATTCAGATTATCAAAAACACAAAAACAAAATCTATTTACTTTATGAAAATTCTTTTTAGAAAACAGTTTCAGCATCACAAAGAGCACAACAGTAGTGTTCATGGGTCTCAGAATTTGCATTTAAATCTTTTCTTCACATGTCCGATGGGACACAGCAAAAGTCTGCATGGCAGCTACTTTTAGAGCTGGCTGTGAGAGCTATGAGAACACCGAGGTATGCTGTGAAATGTTCAGAGGTAATCTTTGATGTGAAACTCCACACAAAAGCGCCCAACATCAAGAGTGTTTGTCTCAGGAGTCTTCAGTGGCAACATCCAGCTTTCTCTGAGGAATGTAAACGGTTTTTGTGGCCGCGTGTCCACTGGTGGTTACCATGGAAGCCAGAGGCGAGAGAGAGACAGGTGTGTGGAAGAAGCTGTGCTGGGGGGGTCCATTCCCTTTGGGGGTTGTCATTAGAGGCTGGATAAGAGAAAGAAGGTCATTTATAATACTTAATTATAATGCACAATTTCCCTTTTTTTTTCTTTTTTTTTTACACATTTGAGGCGTAGTAATAATGTGCAATAGACAATGTGTTCACAGTCTGGGTTTCCAACTATCTCATGGCCATGAAATACTAATGAGGCAACAAATGATTAATTTGTGACCACGAAATACAAATCTAAGGTTATAATTATTTCAGACTTCATGTCTGGGGTTCCATACTTTTAGGATTAAAGCATAACAAAGGGAACTTGACTTGAATGTTACCTGCTGAACACTGATCAGGGTCACTGGCTGAGCAGACACCGTCTGCTGGACAGGCATGGGGGATACAGGCTTGATGAAAACCATTCCCCGCTGCTGCAGAGCCAGGGGGCTCGGCAGGCTGCCAGCACCATCTGGAGTCTGCGGGGTGGTGTAGGTGCTTCCGGGGCTGGAGCTGGAGATCAGACCCAGGTTCTGCAGGGTGAAGTTCAAGATGGCAGGGCTGGGGCTGTTGAGGCGGTGGGACTGCTGCATGGTGAGTGGTGAGACGACAGCAGCGGGTTTGTGGATGCGAAAGTTGGTGGGTGTCATCTCCTGGACCGGGACAGGTCTGGAACCTGGTGATAAAGCTATACTTAGTCATGTAAGAACTTCCATCTGTACAAAATACTCAGATAAGTGAAAAGGGTTTTGTGACAGCATTAGAAGTTAATTTATTACATGGCTCTCTGAGCATTCACAAATCATTACCTCCAAAATAAGACATGTCAAAAAAACTATTTTAGACAAATCAGATCATTTTCCTTACAAGTCTTGTTATTAAATAATCACTAGCTTTTGGACTTAAACTGGGTAGAAAGCTACTCTACTAGAGGTTAAAATTACACAGCTGCAAAAATGAGTATAAACTTATTACAGTGACATTTTGTCACATTTAGTTTAAAACTTACCTGCAGTTGGTGTTTGGTAGATGTTGTAAGTGGGAGTTGTGGCCTTGTTGCAGTCTCCTCCTGAACCTTGAACGTCCTTGTGGCTGATGGACTGCTGGGAGATTGGAATCAAGTATCCGGCTGGTACTAAAGTCTGGATGGGTAAAGCAGTTAGACACAAGAAGCTGTTGAATCGGAGAGCAGAAACAGATTTGAGTCTTTATTTCTGCAGCCCGTTAGGCTGTTGTGTTACCTCCGTGTGGATTTGTCCTGGGGTGAAGGGTATGGCTCGAACTGGTGTTAATCCGGTCTCACTGTCGGAGGTAGGTGTCTTGTCTTCTCTGTCCAGGAGGTTCTCCAAGCTCTGCTCTAGTGGCTGATTGGCTACGGCACTACCGGGGGTGTTGACAAACTCTGGGTCCAGGTGGAGGGCGCGAGGCGAGGGCCGACTGGTGAGGTGGCTGCCACAGCGCGCCTTCAGGCGGGCCTGCAGGATCTCACACAGCTTTGGAGAAGAATCCTACAGAGAGATTGGCAGACATCATTTTCTAGTAACTGTGGCTTTTGTTTAAATGATGTCCAAGCCTTTCCATATCTACTGTGTCAAGTTTTCACAAGCCTTTAGTGAAAAAGAACTTTTTTTCCTGGACTTAAGTAACCCATTTCCCATATATTTACCTTAAAGTTGAGCTCAGACCTCTTGGCTTTGGAAGGGCTGCCCTCTGAAGCTGAATCCAAATGCCGCCGTTTAAGCGCCAAAGGACTGACATCAGACGCCTTGGAGACCAGCTGGCTGTTGGCTGCAGACTGGCCCGTCGGGCTCTGGCCAGTCTTGTCCTCAAAGGTCATCGAGCGCACAGCAAGGCTGGTTGGCTGCGGCCTGAAGGAGGAAGGGTGCACATATATGGCGTAGGGCCCAGTTCCCCGTTGTTGTGGTAACAAGACAGGGATCAGAGACGGACACTGGGAAGGGATGTAGGTAACCAGGCCTGCCGGCTGTCCCGTCATCGGTGTTTGGGGTGTAGAGTGGACACTGGTGTTGGCTCCAGGCTCTTGCATTAATAACGGAGCTTCAGGTGTCTCTGTGGGACTACAAGTAGGTGGCTGTAACCTCTCAGCAGCTGTGTCACCTCCTACAGCAGCAGGCTTTAGATTTGCTGTGGGCCTGGAACAGATCCAAGATGCTTATTTAACACTTCATTCTCCAACTGACAGCTTAATCATAACTTGGTCAATGTAAGATGACAAGTAAGAATGCATTCAATCAATTACACAGATCTGCACTGCATAACCAAATTAAGCTGACGTTTGTTGGTTCAGATGAAGATTCGTAATTATTGAGGCTCTTGCATTTACTCCACTTTAACTGGTCTGGGGCACCACATTCCTCTGAGCCAAAATATTTGCAAGCCTAATTAATTCTACTGAATACAGGCCACAAATTCCATTTAACTTCAATAAATGTTTTGATAACAGCTGTCATTATTTAAGTTTCTTTAAAGAGTCATTATAGAACATAGAATTCTAACAAATAAACCAAGAAACAAAAGTCAAAACTTACGCCGACTCCTGATCAAGTTCAATCATACAAATAGCAGCAAGTTGAGCCATTTTGTTTGGAAAGTCAACGTTGGAGGAATCACCTGATGACGAGAGAAGAAAGGACTGTGCCATCATAACATCATGAACCATAAACATCTGAAAAGACAATATTTTCAGTACTTACTCAGCGGACACCTGACAGGACTGCTGGGGGCAGAGTTGATCTTGCGCCGGTCATCCTGAATGCTTTTGGCGAGCTTTATGAGGGAGGGGTGTCTGGTGAAGCCACGTTTTGTCCTGGGCGATGAAAAGAGGTTTTTGGCACAGTTTTCAACAGAAGCGCGTGACTCAAGTGCACTTTTGTTCCTGGACAGGAATTTGGTCACGGAGTTTGGCAAATCTGAAACAGAAAGTTTCATGTTTATGAAATAAACCTACCAGGACGCTTCCTCTCGACTGTGAAGCCAAATGAACAACAGAAGATGTCTGACATTACCTTTAACTTGTGGAAATTCGTCAGGGCCGACCCATTCAAAGGCTGGTTTCCTTCCCCTTTCCTCTGTCACGTGTACTTTCTCAATGAGCTTCAGGCTTCGCAGCACATTTGCTATGTCGTACAATCGCCGCACTTTGGCTGCAGACACACCAGCAACCAGTTATTTTATCTAGTCAATAATGCAGAGAAAAAAGCTGCATTCCACAGCATCTGCACTTAAAAACTTTTAGATGCAATCGGCCCCGATTTAAAAGCAAAAGGTTTACATATGTGATTGCACTTATACAAGTATTACAATTTTTTGGTTGGTAATAAATGCATATGTATACTTAAAACCCCAATTCCAATGAGTTGGGACGTTGTGTAAAATGTAAAAAAAATACAGAATACAATGATTTGCAAATCCCTTTTTAACCTATATTTAATTGAATACAATACAAAGACAAGATATTTAATATTCAAACTGATAAAACTTTATTGGAGTTTGTTTTTTTTGTTGCAAATAGTTACTCATTTTGAATTTGATGTCTGTTCCATGTTCCAAAAAAAGCTGCGCCAGGGGCAGGAAAAGACTGGGAAGGTTGAGGAATGCTGTTTGGAGCATTCCACAGGTGAACAGGTTAATTAGAAACAGGTGAGTGTCATGATTGGGTATAAAAGGAGCATCCCCAAAAGGCTCAGTTGTTCACAGGCAAGGATGGGGCGAGGTTCACCACTTTGTGAACAAATAGTCCAACAGTTTAAGAACTTTCTCAATGTACAATTGCAAGGAATTTAGGGATTTCATCATCTACAGTCCATAATATCATCAAAAGATTCAGAGAATTTGGAGAAATCTCTGCACGCAAGCAGCAAGGATGAAAACCAGCATTGAAAGACCGTGACCTTCGATCCCATAGGCGGCACTGCATTAAAAACTGACATCATTCTGTAAAGGATATTACCATGTGGGCTCAGGAACAGAAAACCACTGTCAGTTAATACAGTTCATCGCTAGATCTACAAGTGCAAGTTAAAACTCTACCATGAAAAGCCAAAGTCATACATCAGCAAGACCCATAAATGCCGCCAACTTCTCTGGGTGAGCACATCTCGGATAGAATGGCGCAAACTGTGCTGTCATCTGATGAATCCACATCTCAAATTGTTTTTGGAAATCATGGATGTCATGTTCTCTGGGCCAAAGAGGACTATCCAGATTGTAATTAGCTCAAAATTCTAAAGCCAGCATCTGTGATGATATGTGGGTTTGGTTGGTGCCCATGGCATGGGTAACCTGCACATCTGTAAATGCTGAAAGATACATAAAGGTTTTGGAGGAACATGCTGCCATCCAAGGAACGTCTTTTTCAGGGTTGTCCCTGCTTATTTCAGCAAGACAATGCCAAGCCACATTCTGCACGTTTTACAACAGTCTGGCTTCATAGGAAAAGAGTGTGGGTACTAGACTGGCCTACCTGCAGTCCAGACCTGTCTCCCATTGAAAATGTGTGGTGTACTATGAAGCGCACAATACGACAATGGACACCTCGGACTTTTGAGCAACTAAAGTTCTACATCAAGCAAAAATGGGAAAGAATTCCACCTACAAAGCTTCAACTATTAGTGTCCTCAGTTTCCAAACACTTACTGAGAGTTGTTAAAAGGAAAGGTGATGTAACACAGTGGTAAACATGCCCCTGTCCCAAATTTTTTGGAATATGTTGCAGGCTTCAAATTCAAAATAAGTGAATATTTGCAATAACATAATAAAGTTTATCAGTTTGAACATTAAATATCGTCTCTTTGTAGTGTATTGAGTTTAATATAGGTTGAAAAGGATTTGCAAATCATTGTATTCTATTTTTATTTACATTTTACACAACAACCCAACTTCATTGGAATTGAGGTTGTATAATAAAGGTTCCCACTCAATTTTACATTATTTTGGGGTTGAGAAATTTTATATCTTATTTACCCTGTATTAGAGGTTCCATATAATATGTTCAAAAATAAGCAATGATACATTTGTACGTCTCTGAGAATCAATCGTTGCTCGTTTTTACAGAGGAGCAGCTGAAGTTAGGTACTGTATACAAATTTTATGTATGCGAAGATGTACTACTAAACTATAGACTGTGTGTGTGTGTGTGTATGTATGTATATATATATATGTGTGTGTGTGTGTGTGTATGTGTGTGGCAATAATGGATCCAGTGTGTTTTGAGAACTCTGCAATAAAATGGAAATTATTTCTGAATTTTAAATGAACAAAACTGTTAAAGCACTCACCGATTACTGAAGGCGAACCATTGCACTCTTATAAATATGGGAAGCCCAGTTCCATATGTATTTCTTTCATCCTGATTTCGTCGTGTGTCATGAGATAAAAGTTGAGAAAGCAGTGTGCATGTGCTTTTCAATGTGCTTTTTCGATGTCCAGGATCTAATGAGGCGCTGGTAACTGGATTTTCTGAAAAATTGTTACTATGGCCAACAGAGTCAAACTGATATGTTATATGTTTAATTTCCAGTATCCTCTGTGACCATAAATATAGTTTTCTTTTCCTTTCTTTCTATCTTTTTTTTGTTTTTTGTTTTTTTTACAGAACTCCAGTGCTCACCTTTGACCTGTTTGCAGCAGTTGCAGATATTTCCTGTTCTCCATACTCCTCCACTGTGTTTGCTGCTGTAACAACAAATGGAGCAGTAAGAGTCATTCTCATTTCTTACTTTTTCTGACTCAGCATAATTTAAAAGCTTAGTAGGTCTCAACTTCTTTTTTTCCCACATTTGTGGCCTCTTGGAATTCTACTCTTCAAACTATGACATGTAAATTATCCTTAGATTTAAGAAGTACCTGCATCATTGCTTCTTGCATTTTTCCTATAAACAAAATCAGAACCATTAACATCTATCCCATATATTGCTGTATGGTCAAAAATGACTGCTGTAACGACCCTTCTCTCTTAGGTTCATGTTTTTGACCTCGAGATCAACAGAAATGAGGCCGTGACCAAGCAGCCACTGTTGGCCAGAAAGAAAACCAGGCTGACGTGTGTTGAGTTCAATCCCGTTCATCCCATGATCATAGTGGGTGATGACAGAGGGACCATCAGCAGCCTCAAACTCCCTCCAAACCTCTGCAAGAAGCCCAAGGTACGAGTCTTAACATTCAGCTCATTTTATTGGTGCACACAAAGCTGAAGTCCATCAGTTTCTGTCATTTTCTCTTTCATTTTAACCTTTGTCCACAAGACTCCACCTCAGTCCTGTGTCTCTTCCTGCACACAGGAGGAAACCCATTAGCACACTGAGCCACAACACTTTGATCAAAGCCCATTAAATGTCAGATTTGCAAATTTCTTATTTTTCTTTTTTATTGTTTTTACATGAATGTAAATTAGGAGAAATTTTAATTAGAAGAATTCATACATTTTCATGACACTTCACATAAACATTGAATTTCTACACCTGCGTACAAAAGTCATCCTACAAACACTTGAAAATAATCTTAACATGGGTACATCACAGCAACATCCATCCATCCATTTTCTATACCCGCTATTTCCTGTTCAGGGTCACGGGGGTCTGCTGGAGCCTATCCCAG
>JBAMYA010000018.1:1352066-1378741 GCA_037176975.1 Arrhamphus sclerolepis
CCCAGAACATGACCCCCTCCAGAACATGACCTCCAGAACATGACCCCCCAGAACATGACCCCCTCCAGAGTATGATCCTCAGAAGATGGCCTCCCCCAAACATGACCCCCCAGTACATGACCCCCAGAACATGACCCCCAGAACATGATCCTCAGAACACGCCCCCCCGATATGGCCCCCAGACCATGCCCCTCCCAGATATGACCCCCCAGAACATGACCCCCAGAACATACTGGGGCAATCTGGACAATCTTAAACTGCAATAAGATGCTCAGTGCACTATAGGAGAGACCCCCCCCCCACCCCCCACACCCCCACCCCCACCCCACAGGAGCCTAACAATTTTAATGACTGTGATATCATATTATAATTTGATTTAAAAAATATACATCTGCAGTATTAAGTGTGTCTCCTATTTGTGCTCTTCTGGGCCCACACTCTCTTGCAAATGAGATTTAAAGCTTGAGAGCCCTTTGTGTCCTGATTAAATAAAGGGTTATACAATTTTTTTTTTCTGCTCTATTTTGCGACTTGCACAAAAGATCTCCATGCAAGGCTGACTTCCTGTTCACATGAACAAATCGGGGGCAACGCTGTCCAGCAGTCAAAGAAGAAAGAAAGAAAAGAAAACATGAAAGAATTCCTGTGCCTATTCTTTATAGCGGTTTAATGACTGTAATGAAAAATGTCATGACGCCAAAGAACCAGTGAAAAGAAAATGATTTACCATTTTTCTATTTCAAAGTTGAAAATAAAAAAGCCAGAACAGTAAAGCATAACTCAGACTCAAACTTGTCCAGCTTTGCTTCCACTGACCATTTAAATGACCACCACAAGAGCTGCGGTCCATCTTAATTATTGTAATTTTGGCTCTCATCCTGGCTGCACTAAATTAAGAGTTTCCAAAAGCAAAAACCATCATTTAGAATACTGTAATAATTACTTTACCAGCAGATGTCACCATAACAGTACAGAACACTGTACATGAGGGCTCCAGGAATTAATCCTGTGATGAAACATTTGACTGGCTGTCATCTCGACTGTTAAGTACATTTACTAAAAGTGCAACTATAATATTAAACTTTCTCAGACGCTACATCCAAAAGTCCTTCGGCTGTTATAACAAGGACAAAGTGGAAGAAAATGAAGAGAGCTGACGTCCTCTCTGTGTGTGCTCCAGAGGGCACTATAGGAAATATATGTTTATCAAGTCCTTCATGACATTTAAGCAACAAATTTGAATTGTCTTAAAATGTATGAAGTCCTTCTTTGTATTTGCTTTTTCAGAACTGTGGGAAGGATGTTTTGCTTTTGAAAATAAAACCGAATGCAACACAGAAACTGATAAAATTTTCAACATCGCTTCTCATGTGGGAAATGCGAGTCCTAAAAGAAAAACATGAGACGTAACCCTCTGTGGATTTCCCTGTCTCAACATCAGAGCGGTGAAATCAGCGAAGTCGTAATCCGTCGCCCTTCATCTCTCCCGGTTTTGTTCTGCAGGATCCCATCTCTCCTCTGGTGAAGCGGTGAAGGCTCTGGCAGCCGCTTTCTGCTCTGCAGCAGGTCATGAATGCTGATGATGCCTCTTCTTGTTCCACGTTAAGAGTGTCGAATAAATGCACACGCTAAATACTCCTTCTGTGCCATCCTAAGTGGTGTGGAGCAGGAGAAGCGGGCCGTGAATGAGCCGGAATAAAGTCGCGTGGTTCCATTCTGTTTGCTCGTGGTTCTGGCTGTAAACCGTGCCAGTCTCCTACGGGTGTTTTCAGATACCACCAGTAATATATTGTTCATGGCGCGGGGCCTCGGGCAGACAGAATGATGGATTGAGCCGTTCTGTTTTCTTTTTCACAATCCGTCTTCAAAGAAACAAATCGATCTGGAAAAGAGAAGTAGAGGGAATGGATAAAAATCACCAAAATAGACTTTCTTCATGGTGTTTTGATGTGATGTGTTATTTTGTCAGGAGCATTTTGAAATCAAAGTTTACAGAGCCCCATGCATGTATGAAGTTTTGACTGTGTGCACGTACGTGTGCACGTACGCGTGTGTGTGTGTGTGTGTGTGTGTATCATGGTGGGTGAGCAGTCTAACGGGTTCAGATCTGTAACTTATAAATACCACTTTGAACACAGCTTGAGTCTGAGCTGCTGCACAGCAGGAGTGGATTTCTTTGGTGCCTGATCAGCTGTTCAGGGGAATCAGACAGATTTCTGCTCACAAACATTTCTAAAGTACAGTCTACTCTTTCTTTTGAAGACACAGAGAACATTTTTACACGTATATCTCCTTATCACTTAACAGTTCAAACCACCTCTTCACTTGCCAAAACCAAAAATACAGTAATCATGTCCATATCATGGAGGCCTCAGCTTCCAGACTTTGAACAGGAACCAGTAGAAGTGAGCACCTCACACCTGTTTCATTGCACTTGGTCTCAGTTTGTTTCAGAATTGATTTTAAAGAGCTTGCATTTGATATTTAAGGCTTTTCATGACCTTCATTTATTTCTTATTTATCTGTGCTTTTAGTAACAGGACTTGGTGTGTTGACCCGGATCCTGAGGCAGAGGACTTTTATTTGTTTCAGAAGGTGACAGAACAACTCAAACTGTGAAATAAGCTGATGAAGAAATCGGGTCAGCTCAGTCAGTGACCTCTTTTCAGTTTCTTTGTACTCTTTCTTGCCTTTTAGATTTGGACTTTTTTTAAAATATATTGTTTAGTTTGGTAGTTTAGTATTTATTTGCTGGACTGCAGCTTTACATAATTTCTACAATATCTTGTTTTATCATTATATTGGTTTTGATTAAGTAAAAAAGTAAGTAAGTTAGTTTTTTTATTGGATTATTCTATTTTATTTTTATTTTTATATGGTTCAAACCAGTGCAACATGATTGTTAGCTTGATGAGTTTCTTTTTAGTCCATTTTTATGGAAAAAAAAGGAACATGTTATGAGAACACTAAGAGAACTTGCAAGGATGATGTCCTCAGGTTAAGTGAAAAAGCACATTTTTCCAGTTTATAATATGGATGGAGAGTACAGTGAAGGTCAGAGAGAGTTGCACTGTGTCTTAATAGATGAAAAGAAAGCGTACACTAGAGTGTCAAGAGAGGAGTTATGGTTTTGTGCAAAGATGTTAGTGGTTACGACCAGTGACATGCGGTGAGGTTCATGGCTGGTGAGACACTGACTCCATCAGAACCAGATTTACAAATATGAACCCAACAGAGTAGATTATTCACCATTTGATTGGCAGCAGTTCATGGGTTATGTGTCATATCACATATCAGCATTCTTTAGATATACAAACTGTAGCCCGCATGAAGCACATTTCATTTAAAAAAAATGTTATTATGGTCTTACCCTTACTTCTAAATGAAATCCATGCACTGATCCTTGTGGACAAAACATCTATTACTTTTTGATAGAAGTTGTCCTAGGGCACCTTTCAGTTTTAAAAGTCTATCTGTCTCAGCTCATTGACACTTGCTCTGCAAGTGTGGAGTAGAATCTCTGGGATCACTACCCCCCCCTACCATGAGGCAAGAGAACTGCACCTAGCACCTTTTCACTGGCATTGTAAGATCGCTGACCACATGAAACAGGTTACACACAAGTATTATATACATCAGCTAAACTATGAAAAGTCAGGGAGGCATGTATTAAAAGTGTATGTATTAAAACAGGGATTGTGCAAAGTAGTAATTTTTAATAAAAAAAACAAAAACAAAATTGTTTAAGTTAAATGGAAAATGAGTTTATAGTTCAAACCACTGGATAAATATACCCATTTAATTTATTTGTTTCTTTTAATCTTTCCATTCATTACAGCACAGAGGCATGAAGTAGGTGTGACAGAGTGTTTCAGGTGGAAGTGGAACAGCAGCCTGAGCCTTTTCTTGTTTGCCTTGGTGATGGATAGGTTGGCAAATGAGGTCATGCAGGAGTGTCCAAGTCTCTGGTTATGTGTCTGTAGTTGATATTTTGATCAGTAGTCAAAATTGGGAGCTGGTGGAAGAAAACCTGCAGAAGTGGAGATATGTGCCACAGAAAAGAGGAATGAAAGTCAGGTTGTAGCTATGTCTTATAAACCCATTAGCTTTGGGAGCTAATATTAATCGTAATGGTCATTTGACATGTAGTTGTGAGAAAATTGTTGACAGATCTACTTCACCTCTTCAGCAATTTTTACTGCCACACCATATCTCTCTATATGAAGTCATGTCTACAAGAAACTAAAGAATGAATGACATGGAGCCATCAATCTTGTGCACCTCATGTGTGAAAAGGACTCTAGAGAAACATGCGAGGCAATGTAATTAGTAGTAATGTAGCTGGTGTAATAAAGGTAGGTGAAGTGATTACATTATAAATGCAGTAGACATAATTCTTTCTACATTTACAGATATGGGTTGCACTGAAGGGTTGGTAACAATAGTGAACAACAACTGAGGGTGTTTTTTGCCTTTGTTGATTTGCACTCAGATTTGTAGCACACTCATGGAATACCTGCAGTATCTGCTCTCATTAGATGTCTAAATATTGTTATGGAGGCAGATGCAGATGTAAATTGGTTTCAACTCCAGTTTCCCACCTCACAGCCGGAAACTTCCCAACAGGAGATCCACAGTGGGAGCTGTAGGCCGGGCTATATTTAGTCCGTGCATATTAACTGTAATCATGTAATTAATCGTTAGTGAACAGGAACGGAGCTGCTTGCAGTGCACACCCCTTCACAAAGGACACAGTTCATATGTGTTTTAGTTTTGAATCTGCTTAAAATATGTCTGTGCTATATTTATACTGCCTTGGCTGTGAGGTTGTATTTTTGTGGCTGCAATCTAAAAATGGGTTTGTTTTGAGTACTTTGTTGCAGATTAGCCTTACTTGCAATAAATGTCACTCTAAGGAGACTTAGCACCTCTTTAACCTTTGTGCATATCATAAAATGTCAATTTTATGGACAACTCTTTATTAAATTGCTCTGCTGTGAATGTCACGTCTACAGATGTAGTATTGTCTGACTCAGTGTGCCATATTGTTATCTTTTGTCTTGTACTGTTTATATTTGCTCAGCAACATCAGGTACTCTTTGATCACATAGTTACTTGTGGTTGATACCTTGTTTAATGTGGTTTACTTTAGGCTCATGTGCACCAGCCCTCAGTTATTCTGTATAATGGGTCACAAGGTCTCTAAACAAAGCCTGCCTGCCTATCAAATCCTCCCGTTGTCCAGTGACAGCTCAGCAGTATGTTCAGGTTGCCAAGGCTGCTGTCATAGCAACTGAGTTGCTATAGATGGTTTGCATCGACATGGCTCTGCTGACAAATGTGTATTTGGTGTAAATTCTGCCTTACTTATGTCTCCATGTGTCCAGAATGATTTCTTATAACCTGATGTATAAAGATTTATCAACATATTTAGACATAATTTTGTAGGAAAGAGGCTTTTATCTCATCATAATAATACATGATATATATATAGAAATATTTTTGTATTATATTTTTAGTGAGTGTTTTTCCTCCAGATTGTTTTTCTTTTTTTTCCAAGATCATTTTTGCAATCATTCAGCTGCTATAAAGATGTATTTTTCTTATGTGATGCGTTTACCAGTAAGAAATAATAATCAGATGTTTCCTTGTTTAAGGTTGTATAATCCTGGCTGTTTCATCATATAGATGTTCTTTCAACTGGCTACTTGATATTGTGCTGCCAATTTTCCTATTTCATTGTTTTCTTTTTGCATACATGTTGTTCATGTGCCATTACAAGCATATAAAAAACAGACTAGCATGCTTCCTCACATTATACAAACATGCAAATTTGAATGGAAATGTGCAGTGGGCATTGTCTCACTACTGTCTGTCTCTCTCCAGATTGAGAACATAGATGCCTGCCTCAGTTTCCTGGCAGCTAAAGGAGTCAACATCCAGGGTCTGTCTGCAGAAGGTAGGTCACTTGTGCATTTTTCACTGTTTCTGGAACAAGTGCTATAGCCATGAAACTAGCTGAGATCAGGCCTTTTCCCTGAACAATATTTATTTAATGAAAAAAAGAGTTAAAAAAAAATTGAAGTTTGATACATTGAAGCGTTTTTGTTGGCAAGCACCTTTGCCAGAAAGAAATGTGCTAATGCCAGGCATCACACATTAAAACATGAAGACTGGAATGATGGAGGTCATTATACCACACATTCATGTAGCTAATGTACCAGAAAGCTCACAGTGGAGCCTAATGGTGTTTTCCTTTTTCCCTTTGATGCTCCACCATCTGATCCTCAGAGATTCGGAATGGGAATTTGAAGGCTATCCTCGGCCTCTTCTTCAGCTTGTCCCGTTACAAACAGCAGCAGCAGCAGGCCCAGCGACAGAACTCCCAGCCCAATCTCCCACCCACAGCCCAGTCCCGAAGCACCCACCCTCCCCTGAGCCAGCAGAGCAGCGCCCCAGCACAGCTCAGCCAGTCTCCGCATGGGACTCCTGCCATCACAGGCCAGAAAGCAGCGCAGGCCGAAATGCAGTCCAGGTGAGACTCTAGCTTCTTCATGCAAACTCAAAAAGCTGAAACTTTACTTTTAGACTGAGTGAATGTATTTATTTGTATTTTTTTCACTGTCTTGATGTTTCTACTGTTGAAGTCCATCATCTTGACATTTCTGTCTTCCTGTTCATGCTTCATGTCATTCAACAGTCTAAATCAGAACTCTGTATCTCTCTCTTTCTGTCCTCTTCCATGTCTTCTGTTTTCTTCTCCTCCAGGGATGGGTCTCAGAGTAAACTACTCAAGTTTTCCATTGGTCAGAAAAAGACCTCTAGGTCAGCTTCACTTGCCCTTCTGATTCCTCACCCTTCCCTCTCTTTTCTCCGCCACACCTCCTGTTCCTTTCCATTCCTGGAAGTAGGAAGGTAGAAATTGCCCCTAATCAACAGCAACATTTCTTTTGTACTGTAATGAGTTTCATGTTTCTTTTTTGTCTGTGATTAAGGGCAATCTCTACTACAAGCACAATCTGTTATGCATGAGTGACAGTGTTCAGCAGATAGGAACTAAAGCTCCAGGCTCCATCCGTTTTCGGATGGTCCTGTCTCTCTGGCATTGCGCCTGATTTGGCAAACCTGCTAAATGTGCTGTGAAAGACCTTTAGATAACCCTTAAGTAAGTGTGTGTGTATGTGCGTGTGTGTATGTGCTTTGGTTGGTTGCTGACAAGAACATCCCCCATATAATGTGACATTAATAATTAACATAGAAAGAGTCTATGTCAAGATTGTGTCCATGACAATATTGTCGCTGAAATTTACCTTTGTGCCATTTCTTTTTCTTGTTTGTATTCACATCACCTCCTTTTTTTCCTTTTGTTTTGTTTATAAGCATGTGGTGTAATTTGACATGATAACGCACCTTGAAAATAAATGTAATTATGTGGCTTTGCATGCTGCCCATCCCAGATTTTGTATGTTGCTCATACTCCCACTGGAGACTTTTTTTAAAGCAATGCAAGGGCCCCCTCTTGTGATCAGTTTCTGTAGCTACAAGATGAAGATCCTAAAAAGCTTGAAAGTAAGGCAACAGGACTATTTTTCTTGGTTTTTAAAATATATTTCACAGAATTAATTATTTGAATGCATCTTCAGAAACCAATAAAAAAAAAAAGTGTTGGACACAAAATTCAAATGATGTAAAATTTACATTAAAATTAACATAAGTTAGTAAGATGTGTTAATTATGTTAATTTGTTATATTGAATGCTCTACTACTGCAAAGCTATGCATAATTAAAATGTAGTCACATTCTTGTTCAACACTCAATGTAAAAGTAGAGAAATAAAGGTACTAATATTTTCTTCTTAATATATTCTTAGTTTGATTTAAATAGGCTGGTGAATACTTAATACAAATATAAAGAATTCCAGCTCATCTTTAGTTGTGTATTTTCATTTTCCAAATATTAAAGATTGATTTTGTGAAAATGTCTAGATTTACCTTTAGAGAATATGGACTAAAGTGTAGCTTCAGTACAGGTGCTATACCACCAGGTCAGCCATAGTGTAATCTTTGTTGACATGTTGTAAAATTCTTTGTTTCTCAAAAAGTGTCTAACCACTGGATGGCACATTTGTTTAATGTGAAGCCCTTGTCTTGCAGAAACAGTGGCAGACTGACTGGCACCATCATAACTGAAGACCAAATGGTCTTAGGCTTCACTCATCTACATAACACGGTTAAACCCTTTGCCTCACAAAAGTTAAATTAATAATGGTCAATCAAAGTCAAAATCCGGCTGGAAATTGGTTTCTATAATGTATGTGATTGCTGAGAGAGAGAATAATAATTTGCTTATGAGCATCCGCTTCACAGTACCAGGAGGAGGAGGAGGAGGAGGAGGAGGATGATGATGGTGGTGGTGGTGTCAGCGCTGGCTAATTCGCATTTCATTAACAGTCTGGTTAGATTAGAAATTACCTCACAGATCTCACCAGAGACAGCCCAGGTGGAATCAAAGTGGTATGTCTTTCTCCAAGATTTGGCCATGAGCAATTCAGCTTCTTGTCCAGCCCATGCGAGGGACTGAAGGAGCAGTAGGTGTAACTCGAGGCTGCTGAGCTCACAACTCTGAGGAGACAATCACTCAGTCAGACTTCTCATTGGATTACAGTTGGAGTACCCAGGGAGGCGAGGCCCTACAATTCAAAGCAAGAAAAGCAAACAATAGCTGAGTTTACAATCCCAAGGTACAGCAGCTTAGACTAAGGAATTACCCATGTGTAAACATCTACCTTGAAAGGATTAATTGGTACCAAAAAGTCCAAATGCACACTGCACAGAGCGAGGCAGCAGACAGCAGGGTTCCTCTAGTCATCAGGGATACTTGACCTTGCAGACAAACGACTTCCCCTTAAGCAATCAATACAGTGGGTCAAGAGAGTTCATATTACGCTTGATGTTGGGGTTCTCTACGCCATGCCGAATGTGTATACATCAGCTTCCCTCAGAGCTGCTAAAGTCATACTGCAGGAGACAAAGCCGGTTTGTGTGGGATATTTTCACAAAAACCCACCCACTTTATCCTCTAAAACAAGTGAAGAATGAACATGAATGAAACATATTTGTGTAGCTCTTCTTCAAGGATATGGAACATTTTATAGTGATGTTACCTCTTCCTGTTTGCATCCTATTGTCTATCCTGAATGACACTTTTGACTTTGCAGTAACATGAAAACACTTTTGTGTCTGCTTCATGTAAATTCAAAATGTCTCTATCCTTAACAGTTGTTACTTTTTGACCTGAAGATTGTAAACGGCAGCTTCATGTGGAATGGACTATGAGAAGCCAACTAAATCTATGACCTTTCTATGTCCCCCTTTTCTCCTCTTCGTTTCTCTCTGTGCATCCATCAGACTACCTGGCCCTACGACGAGGGTGTCCACTGCCGGCAGTGATGTCCTTCAGAGGGGCTCGGTCAGTGCTGCTGGAAACAGACGCAGCCAGGGCTTCAGTGACAAGACCAAAGGCAACTCGCACCTGAACAAAGGTAGGCCTGAAACTCAGGAAACAACAGCAAAGTTAGCTTCCATCTGGGACAGAGCAGTAAAACTAAAAAAGCTGAAGTGCGTTTGTATGACAGAAAAAGAGACATGGAAGAAAAAAGGTAGTAACCTTATAAGAATCATTTTGCTTCTGCATTCAGGATCATAACTAATCATTTGGGCACTCTGTATTTTTTCTTAATCGAGTTGTGTCACTGTAACAAAAAAATGTAATGAATTAAGCCTTAGGCATGCTATGTTGCCTGCTGAGGTACTTTTAAGGACTTTGGAAATGAAACAATGCAGAATGTTTCAATAATTGTAAGTTTTTGAATGCTTAAGTGAATCTAGTAGCTGACTGCAGTCTCAAGAGTCTTCTGAGGGAATAAGAAGATATGTGAGCAAAGGATTACAATGTGCTGACTAGAGTAGAAAGGAGTCTGCAAGTAGCATCTAAGCATTTTGGGGGGTAAAAAAAAACAAACAAACAAAAAAGCTAAATAGTCTTCTTAATGGAAAGATGATGGCTTGTTGTAATGATGAGCAAAGGAAACACGTCCTAGAAATGAGTGGTTTCATACAAGCAGTTTTATTTATTTTATTTTCCTTTTTTTTGCTATTATGATGCTGTTGTGAGTGTGTTGTATGAATGTGCAAAAGAGAAACATATTGTAAGTGCTTTTCAGAATCTGGATGAGGCTGAAAAGGTGCCATATAGGTCCAAGACCATTCACTGTTAAGGAATGCTTCTATTTTATACTTTAAAGAAGTTCCATTCCAGAGAACAGTACCTTCCTCCTTTTCTGTAAAGTTTTTCTTCTCTTCCAGGTGTTTGGAGACGATATCAGATATCAGTAGTTTCTAATAATCTGAAAACTCTCCTCAGCTCTGGATGCAGTATTGTCAGACAGAGGCCTGAGTTGGATCAAGTAGATTTAGGATGTTTAGTTTTCGAGCATTACATTTCTGAATGGATTATTTACAGATGTTTTTGTATGTTTGTTTGTTTTATGTTGTTCATGTTGAATATAATCCTCACTCTCTACTGTGTAGATTTTCAGGAATGGAAAAAGAATGTTTTATAATGAAAACCGAATGGGGTCACAGTTGCAAAAAATGATCATATTCATATGCTTCCACCCTTTGTTGCTAAAAACTGGATATTTTCCAACACAATGTTCATTTTGCACTAATCTACAATGCAAAATAATCATTTACATACTGCTGAAACTCATTTACATGTGTGGGTATAGATGTGGGTGTGCTATTTAAGCTTCTTAATAGTTGCTGCATTTATTGCTGGGTTTTATTGGGACTTTTGTATTTTTCGTCACTCTCCAGTTGTCATATCTAAGAATTACAATAAAGTTCTTAAACCTTGAATTTTCTATCCTTGTGATCCAACCAGGAGAGTTTTTGTTCATCTGAGTCTTGGTGGTGCCCCAATTCTTTGTAAAAGCCCACTGGGGTCCACAGCTGTTTATAGTCAGATGGCATCACATGGCCTTGCAATATTTTGACATAAAGCGGAGTTTATGGTTGGCTGGTACTCTGAAGTGTCCAGATTGAAAACGAACTAGAAAACCTTCATCATTCCACCACAGTGCTTGACAGTTTGTGCTGAAATATTACCAAACATGGCAGTATGGTGGACCAAATTATCATTATTGTTATTAATTATATTCTCTTATATTATTTTTTATTATTATTATATTATTATATTATTGATATATTTCAAACTCAAGTCAAGTGCTTTAGTGAAAGTTTAGTGAAAGATTTTATATATAATATTCAGAGTTGAGTAACTGAAGTTTTACTACTTTTGTAATTTTATGCCAAAACGTTGCAAAAAGTTGACATTTTCCAACAAAACCATTGCAATTTTATGTTATAATTTTTAGACATTTGTGATTGTATTATTAAAAAGCCTTCGTAGTTGGAGAAAACACTGTCTCAATATTGCAAAATTTGCAGCTTTAATAAAAAAGTTTTTTTTTAGCCAAGAAATTTGGCATTTTTTAAAGTTTGATTTTACAAGAGATTGCACAAGGCCAAATTAGTTTTTAGTACAGAAGCATCAATTTAATAATAAAAGTTGTGAATTCTGTAAAATTTGAGGTTTTATCATTTTACAAAAAATAGCTTTTTGATTAAAAAAAATGACTACACAAGAAAGCATTGTCATCTTAGTACAAAATCCACAATTTCATGATAAAGTCACAAATTTTATGGAATTTAAGATTTTATGACAACAGTGTTCCCTAAGTCCAGGAACTAGCGGGAAATCTAACATAGCTGGTTGAGAAAGTAAAGAATACCCAGCCCTTTAATGGTAACCATGGTGATGAGGAAATAGTCTGTAAAGTTTTTAGGATGTTTAGTTTTCGAGCATTACATTTCTGAATGTAATGCCCTGTATTAAATCATAGAATTGAAAAAGGGTTTCCTCTATACTTTCCATATTACCCATAGCTATAGCATCAATTAAACGACATTTAAAACTTTAAAAGTTTTAATTATAAATGAGTCAAATGTTGGACTTGGCCTCTATTTTCTGAATGAGAATGATGAATAGCTCCGCTCCCCTTCTTGGGTTTGTGTGCGCAGGTTTACTCAGAACTGCTGTTTAACTCTGTTTAACAGTGTCAGTGTTCTGAACATACAAGCTGGACGTCCTCGGCAGTATATCTAGTTAAACTAGTGTTAAAATAGCATCTGTGAACATTTAGTTGACAAAGGCTTTATATAGACTGTGTTGGTGTTCACATTCTAAACTCACTGCCCTGCATTAGACAGAGACCTCTGAACACAGACTGTCTCTCTCTCTCTGGACACTCAAACACTGACAAGTTAACTGGGACCAGCACTGGGAACAGCCATGTGGGTCAGTTATTTGGTGTAAACTGTGTGATTTGTGCATGTGTGTAGTCATTTGTGTAGTCTGAGCTTAGTTGATGTTTTAGAAGCAATAGCAGAGTGATTTTGGTTGTGTCAGGACCTTTTTTTTTTGTCAGGATCTTCTTATTGATTCAGTTTTTAACAGTTTTACTTGGTGGAAAGGGCTCTGCTCTGGAGTTTGAAGTTTGCTTAAGTGAGAGAGTGGGCTGACACATCCATGGAAGTAAAATCCACCAACTCAAGAACGCAAAAGTAATGAGAGAGAGCTTCCGCTGTGCAAAAATAACTAAGAAATGTCAGGTAGTTGTGAAAAACTGTCAAGAAAGGAATTTTATGGGATCTTAACAGCCGGTGGATGAAGCATGAATGAAGCAGCTGATACTAATTAACTGCAAGATGTTCACAAGTTTATTCTGGATTTGACAAAGAAAGCAGAGACGGCAGACAACATGCAGCAGTAGTTATTGTAAACATAAAAACCTCGTTTTACATGAAGTCGCCAAGGTTTCCCTGAACAGAACAAAAACTCTTGAAATAAGATTAAGTTTTCTTAAAAGAATTATCACTAACAAAGTTGTCTTTCTGGCACACAGAGGAATAAATGTGTCTGTGTGTTTTTGGATCAGCAGGTAGGATAAGAATGATTGCTGGACCCCCTACCCCCTCCCTGTTGCTCTGTTATTTCCAAGCTCCTCCCCCTGCCATCACGCTGTGGAGCTCTGCTCCTCCCCCTCCTGCCCTTTCTCGATGATAGGCCTCAATTTGGGATTCCTCTCTCCTCTCCTCTCCTGTCCTGTCCTCCACCTCCTTCACGCCTTTCTATGTTCCTCCTGGAGGTTCGCAGCACTGATGAGGTTTGTCAGCTTCCACTTGTAGATCACCCCCAGCTAAGATTATAAATTATAATTTCAAGTAATTTGCAAGACCTACACAGACGTTTTGAAGAATTGGTCAGTTTTACTTGTTTCATGTTGTTATGGTTTCTTTGAATGCACTTTTGTTTCTCATAGAAACTCAGTGTTATGACTTACATTTAATTATTTCAGAGTGGTAATTTGTATGATTTACTTTGGGATTTTGAAAATGTATCAAGTTTTTACTGAATTCTTTTAATATTTTGTGCTATATGTTTTCTCTCCAACATCTTGATATTTTGGTCTAAAACTGACACTGACTTTTTTCTTTTTATTACTATGGTGTCATTAAGCATCTGACAGTGCCTGTTTATTATTAGTTTGGCTATGTGAAGTATGTTCTGCACATTAAGTTCCACATGCTGTAAAACAGCGTTGCTGCAGGTTTGGATGATCGGAGAGACACCTGCATCCTCTGTTGTGAGGCCAGAGCTGCTCTGTGTCACTGGCTGTGACAACAGAATAAGTCACGTTACCATGCAGCAGACCTGAATCTTCTCCTCTGCTCTTTGTTAATATAAGGTGACACCATCTGGGTGTTCAGCAAGTTGACACAGAGCAGAGATGCAGAGAGAGCAAGAGGCACCTGTGCCTGCGTATGCGCCTGTGTGTATCTGTGTGCGCTTGCATGGCTGGTGCCCGCGATGAATGGATAGCCTTCTGATGAGCAGAAGCATCACTGTTCGAGTGTATTCATGTGCGGAACCTTTAAAAAGTTTTGGTTCTCACACAAAAGCTGGCTGTCCTCCTCACTTTTTGGGGCACAATGACTGAGGAGCGAGAGAGAAGGCTTTGGAAATCAGAGCACAATGAGTTAGCAAATACCTGCAGCCTCCAGCTCTGCTGGATTTTAAGAGTTAAATGTTGTGTTGGTAAAGTGACATAGAGCTGGTTGTCAGAGAACTTGGCATCTTGTGACCAGTGCAACCATGAGAAGGATTAGAGTACTTATGTCTAAACGGTGTCAGCCGACACTAACTTTATTGCATTTACTGCTTGTTTATTTATTTATGTGAGCCCTGCAGAGCTCTGCAGATTGTACTCTCTTCACTTTCAGTCCCAGCCTATGTAGAGTGTAAAATTTTTGAGCAGATGAACTCCAAATTTTCTACTCTCCCCAAACATTCACATTTAAACATATAAACACTCAGTAATAAAAAATAAAAAATTCAATGTCAGGGATCTTTTTTTCTCTTATTTTAGAGACAACATAGACCATGAATACATCTTTGAGTCGACTCTGGCTGATTTCCTTGAAGTTATCATGATGCTCTGACACAGGCAGCGAAAACGGGTCCTTAGACAGACTCAGAGTGGGACAGGATTTTCAGGCAGACAGGAAGTAGAAGGGTGGTCTGAGATTGTGTCATTTTCTGCTTTTTATTCCCGTCTATAATGACTGCAGTAATTAAGCATTTAAGTCAAACGTTCAAATTCTTTCAACATGTTTCCTCAAGCAGTCAGGTCAACCAGCACAAGTCAACTAATGTCAGTGAGCAGTTTATTCCCAGGATATGGCCCAAGGCCACACTGGGTCATTGGGTTAGAAGCTCATTCTGAGGCCCCATTTAGACATGATTTGTTTATTTTGAAGGGAAACTGCTTCTTGTTTTTGTTGGTGATAAGTGAAACCTGGATGTTCAAAGTGCAGACAGAGAAAAATGTTTTGGTTGCTGTTTTTATCAAGTACCAAAAAAACATTATAAAAGTGGGGAAAAAAGTCAATTCACTTTCAAGATGTTGAAAATCAGTCCTTTCTTTCACCAATGGCACCCTAACTGGAGCGTGTCATTCCTGGTCACTGGTCACAGAAATGTCAGCAACCACCAAGAACCGAGGTCCAGAGCCTCTCCAGGCCCATCTCGTTCTCTCTGATCCTTGCTGACCCAAAATCTAAGCTGACCCAATTATGGCACAGCACGTACCATCCTGCTGGCCCACATCAAAGCTTCACACATCCCAAACCTGAACTGCTTGTCCCCTCATTCGCTCTGCCTGCTACATAATCACAGGAGGTTCTCCTCTCATTTGGCTACATCCAGTAGGGAGCCAGCTATTAGCAACCTGACCCACTTTGCCAATTGTTAATGACTAGCACATCTAATTGGGCCCAAATCACCTCCTAATGGCTGCATTGTTTTAGGCTGTTCTTGCTAAACACTAAATAGGGAGAGAGAGAGTTGAGGTTGCTTTGTGGGCTCCTATTCCCAATTAGGGTATGAAAGGCTCTAAAAATGAAGAAAAGTGGAGGGCCCAAATGGAAAAGGATGAAACAAGCAGGTCGACTGTTAATTAAGCTGCATAAATGCTGACTTAATTAGATGACATGAAACATGCACAAATATGGAATTTATGTCAGTGTTGTGGCTTAGAAGTTCATTCATAAGAAATGAACTCAGTTATAAAAATTACCATGGTGTGAAATCACTTATTCTTTTTTAATTTCAAACACAAATCATGCCATTAAAGTTTTTTTTCATTATGCTGATTCTGCTGTCCTTCAGAGTGACGTGATTCTGTTGCTTCAAATGTGAGAAACAACAGGTTTGTATGAACATATCTGTTTTTGAGTTTATTTAAGGAGCACAGCCCCCCTCACCCCACCCAGCCTGTCTCATATCAAAGTGTCCTTGAGCAAGGCACTGCACCCCCACCCTCACCCCACCAAACAAAAGTCATTATTTGATGTGACCTCCCTCAGAAGCAAGCATAGATTTATCTCTTTTTAAGGACTCTCTCCCATACAATTATATTAATTATGGCTCCTTTGTTTTTAGGTTTAAGAGAGACAGTTTTCTTTCTTAAACAGACTAGAAAACAAATATGAGCAACTTTGATAAAACAATAAGATAAGCTTAATTTGGCTGGTTTGTTAAATTGAGGTTAGCACATATCTGTTTAAGTTTAGCTAATGACATTTGTTCACTGTGCACTAATTTCACCCTGCCCAGTTTCTCAGTTTCTTCTTTGTGTTAACCAGTACCTCTGATTCTGAGTATACTAAATTTACATGTATTAGGACATAAACAGTGTTTTACATGTTCCTTGTTACTGAATGAAGACAACGTATTCACAAAAATGTTATTAAAAAGAGGCACACAAGACAGGAACAACTTTGAAAAAATATGGCATGTTATGACTGTGTGTATGTGTGTAAAGTGATGAGAGTATGTTGTAACTGAAATGTTATGATTCAGTCAAAGCAGTTCTCCCTGCACAGGCCCTCTCTCTCCCTCTTTCCCTCTTCTGGCAGTTTGTGTTTGAATATTCAAATTTTACTGGTCTGAGCTCTGTGTCACTGGTAGCACCACTCTTCATGTAGTACACTGACAACCTCAGCAGCCTCCTGGATACTGTTGTTTTCATTGACTGTGACTTACAGCAGGAAATTTCAAGTCTTGTTTTGCTCCTTCCGTTCTTGGTAAGTTTTCTTCATGAGACACCAGTGGGTCACATGCTGCAGATTTTCAGTTTCTTAATGTGTGGAGAATCTTTGGGCATTTCTGAAACATGTTGCAGAAAGTACTTTTTTTTTCTTCCTTACATCTCCAAGCTAATTTGGTTTCTTATTGTACTTTTGAATGTTATTTTCACAGGTACTTGAGTTTCTTTGTAAGGCAGAGGGACTCTGACCAAAAGAAGTCCATATAAGTCCAAGCCTTACAAGTGCAGCAGCACTGCTTCTTGGCCTGCTTGGCGAAACTTAAAAGCACTTGAGGCTGCTCCTCTATGTTTTTATAAACAGTTTGTGATGGGTTTCTCTTATTAATAGTTCTAAGTGTTTTTTAACAGTTTTGGTGGTTTGCCTGAGTTAACGTAATGGCACATTTGGCTCCAGCAACACAGGATGACTCCAGGCTCCAGCACCGTATAAGGACACTACATGTGGGGTCAAAGAAAACTCATCCTTTTCTCCCCCAGGAACTGAATTTGGTAAATGTTTCTTGCTCATCGAATAGCACATCTTTTGTCTGTTGCAGATTCCCCAGAGGGTATGACCTTGCAGCCTTCATTGGTGAGTGAGCATGCTCTGTCATCTGCAGTGACTGGCAGCTCCTCTACCATCATCCCAGGTGCTACCTCCACCTTGGTTCCTCCCTCTCCCTCCTCTTCCTCTTCCACAGCCATTCCCCAGCCTAACAGCAACAGCAAGCCCTGGAGAAGCAAAACAAGCTCCAAGCAAACTTCCTCTCAGCCTCCTTCCTCCACCAGTACCCCCTCATCTGCCATGCAGTCCACCAAGCAGGAAAAGGACAATTCCTGCAAGGCTGCTCCATCGACTGAACCTCCTCCCAAAGCTGTGGCTCAGAGGTCTATGCTGGAGAAGCTTAAACTTTTCAACAGTAAAGGAGGATCCAAGTCATCGCCTACCTCCTCTTCTTCCAATGGAATTGGGCAACAACCTGAAAGTGCTGTCTCGGCAAGGCATCCGGGAGCAGGACAGGTGGAGAGATCAGAAGCTGGCTCCAACACTGACCCCATAGAGGAAGACGATGGCAACCTCCGGCCTGGACTCAATGGGACAACCAATGGCATGGCCTATGGAGCAGCCCCCTCAGCAGGTGCTACTGTCTCTACAACCGCCAGCAGCCCCAAAATCGCTCTAAGGGGCATTGCCCAACGCACTTTTAGCAGAGCTTTGACTGCCAAGAAAGGTTCAATGAAAGGCCCTGAAAAAGACAAGGAGAGGGGAAAGGAGAAGGAAAAAGTGAAGGAGGTAGGGAAACGTGTGCCTGATAGAGCAGAGCTGAGAGGAGAGGAGCCTAAGGATGAAGTAGCACATGTTGCTGCAGATGCTGATTGCTCAAACAAAAAGACCTCTAAAATTGCCAGTTTCATTCCCAAAGGGGGTAAAGCGGCTAAAAAGGAGAGTTCCACCCCTGCACACAGCGGAATACCAAAGCCAGGAGGCAAATCCCAAGGAGTCGGGAGCAAAGCTTCCTCAGTGAAGGAGGCTGGAGAGAGACCGCGTAGCATGCGGTTAGGAGGGGGTCTGGTCATGCACCGTGGCCCCCTGGACAAAGACAGGGACAGCAGACACTCCAGCTCTACCTCCAGCCTGGCCTCCACAGAAGGAAAGCCCAGCACCGCCGCCCCTGTGGCAGGAGGAAGCACTACACAGAGCACAGCCAGCAACACTGTTAGCGTGCAGCTACCTCAGACGCAGCAACACCACAGCCACCCCAATACAGCCACAGTTGCACCTTTCATGTACAGGTAAGAACACAAATTTCTGTAATTGTTTGTTCAAAAGTGCTTTTTCAGTGAAGATTACCTAAATGCACCAATGACTGTAATATTTAACACTTCATTTTTAGGTTTATACATTAAGTCAGATAGATGTACTGTTGGCAGGTTTTGGCAGTGGCACAAATTTTGCAAACTTTGTTGCTTTGGTGTTCTTGGTATTCATGATTTTTTTTTTTTTTTTAAATGAGATTCTGTTGTATACTGAAGAACATTTGAATATTTGAAAAACTTTTATTGGGAAATACATCACTTTGAGTGGTCAGGTCCATAGCCGGGAAACTCAACAGAATCAATCAATCTTCAGAATGTGGGTGGAGAAGCAGGAATTGTGATAAAGCTGCTAAAATCTATTTGAATAGCACTTTGTACAGACAAAAATTACAAACTGTTTTACTGGGCAGGTGAAAACAGAAAAGAAAATCAACATAAAAATCAAAAATATAAATACAGCCTCAGCAAATGCAGCAGCTATGGGTAGCACGGCCAACAGTCCAGCAGCAGTAGCCTAAAAATCTTGGCTGCTAATCCATCAAGATCTGGATCTCCATCACTCAGGATTTGGCTGAGAAAACTGATACCCATCATGCTAGAGAAAATTGTAGAAGCTTTAAAGAAAAATAGATTTATATTGTAAATATTAAAACTTTGAATAAATCTGGTGTATTTTCCAATAAAAGCCATTAAAACTTTTGAAATGTTAATAAATGCTCTTCAATATTCCATGGAAACACGTTTTATTGCTGCCTAAATGTTTGGCTACGATTGTATAGTCAGTGGTTCTTTGTGTCCAGGGCCCTTATGTACAAATGTATTTAGTTGATGTGGTGGGTTTCTGGATCTCTGTCCTCCCCCCAGTGTGATACGGAAATAGTCTCAAAAAGTTCTCATTAGCTTCTTGACACTTCTTATGCCCTGATCTCCTTATTCAGACCTGTTGACCCCACCTTTGAAAGCTTTATCAGTACTCTGAAACGTCACCCTCTGCTGTATACCTGTCAAATATCATTATTAGCACCTCCACCTGCCATAAAGTGCATGTTTGGAGCAAACAAACAACAACAACAAAAAAAGAATTGTATAAATGAGGCAGCCTTTTTTTTCCTCAAGCAAACTTGTCTTTTATGATTAAATCAAGTTAGAAGAATTAGTTTGTAGTTTAAATCAGCTTTATGACAAACTATGACGCCGTCTTTTCCTGCTCAGTAGTGTAACAAGCCTGCCAGTGACTTTTACTGGATCCTGCTCAAAGTGTGTGTGCGTTAGTCAACAAGGACAAAGTCTGGAATCATGCAGAGACCAAAGGCTGCACAAACCCGAAGCAGTCTGACGTCATCACCTAAAAAAGCGACCGGCCACTGCGGCGGCAGAGCTGTATTGATTTATCCTTCAAAGACAAACGTTACTGACGTCTGAGGCTTAGCAGGCATTCGTTTTGGACCGCAGTCACAAGACTTGAAACACAGCAGATTTAAATCTTAATCAGGTTTATCCCTCCTTCGTGACAATTTTCTGAATATTAGGTTCCCACTAAGTGCACAATAATTCAGATTCAATGATTTCCCCACTTTGATCACTTGTGCAATTTCTCCCAGATCCCAAACAGACAGTGAGGAAACGGAGAACACTGAGAGCAGTCCTGGGGGAAGAGGTGAGGACGTTTCCTGCTCCAAGACCAGCCACACCTCCATTGAGGACCTGTCAGGTAGGAGGTCATTACCATTTACATTTTGGTCCATTTAGAACATTCAAAATAAGTGTCATTATAAGTTTTTCTATTTTTTTCTTCTTTCTCTTCTTTGTTTTTAAATTTTAAATTATGCTTTTTATTCTGCACTCTTCATTTTTAATTTAATTAATGATTATTTTTATGCTTTATGGAATGATTTTATTTGCCTTTTGTGATTTTGTGTAGCTGTGAAGCACTTTGAATTACCTTGTGTATGAACTGTTCTCTACAAATAAACTTGCCTTGCTGTCGTTCTGTTTCATCCCTTTTTCCTCCACAGGGTCCGCTCGGCCCAGCAGTTCCAGGCTCTCCAGGCCCAGTACCAGAACTTCAGCCATCAGCAGATCCAGTACCCAGAGACTCAGACTGGAGACGCAGCCACAGCCCACCTGTCCCACCCAGAACCCATGATGGACCAGCAGAACCCTGCAGACCTGGACAAACGTAAAGAGAAAATGTTTCAGTTACTTTTGTATTTCTGGTGCTGATTTTTAAGGAGTCAGAACCAGTTTATGACAGCCGTTTTGTTTTTTTTCTCTTTTTCTCTCTCAATATAATAAGACATTAAATTTCCATTTAACACAGCGTCCCAGATGTTTTTGATGCACTGCTATGGGATTATTTTCATTTAAAAATTAGAAATCATCCACAAAAATACTGTAGCTTAAATGTTTGTTTAAAAAAAAAATGCGAAAACACACCAGGTTTTCTGTCTCTAACCAGTGTTGCATTTAGCAGCAAGAAAAGGCAAATAACTAATAAACCAGCCATACAAATATATAAAACATTCTTTTCTTTTTCTTTTTCCTTTATTCTTTACTTTATATGAATATTCGGAGGAATCATCTATCAACAGAAAAATAAGAATTATTTTAAATTCTAATTCAAAATTGTTGTTTTGTTTTTTTTTGTCCAAAAAACACAAACTTTTGTTAGAAATTTATGAATTTTTAAATATCTCAACTAAATCATAATTTAATCACAAATTTAGCAAAATTTGCATTATTTTTTTTTACATTAAAAAATACAAATTTCTGGGAAAATCACAAATTTTTATCATAAAATTGCGGCTTTTGTAGAACTGCATATTTTTGTTGTAATAAATTACAAATATTTTTCAACAAAACCACCACTTTTTGACTAAAATTTGCTAATTTTTTATTGTAAAACACAACAAAAATCATAGATATTTTTCTACAAAATCAAATTTTTTTAAACATAAATTTCTCTCTTTCCTGATGAATCAGTGGCTCACTAGTCGGCGGTGGCTCTCTTAACCTCCTGGGGTTCAGATGAAGGTGCACTTTTAAAACCTTCGCAGGAAGTTTTCTGCTTCACTAAAAAAAAATTTTATTCTTTTTTTCTGTAGACTTGTTAACTTGCTTTTTAGGGAAAACAAACAAATACATCAAAATAACCATAAAAAAGTAAAATTAAACGGCTTTGAAGTGAATCAGGTTTACTTGAAATCTGAGAAAGCTTTTGCTCTCTGTAGCTCCGCCCAGTTTCTCATGATGACATCATGATGCACAGCTTTTTCAAAATTTGTCAAATTCTGACTCCAACTTTTTATTTTGATAAAGTTTCACTAAAATCACAACTTTTTATGGAAAGATTGTGATATTTTTTGTCCTAAAATTTATAAATTTCATGACTTTTTTAAAAAAAAAACTTTTATTTTCAAATTTTTTTCAACCTTTTATTATAACATTATTATAAATATAATTTAGACTTTTTGTTGAAAGATCACATCATCATATTCCTAATCTTTTCACAAAATCATAAATTTTGCAGCATAAAGTCATAACTTTAAAAAAAAAGTCATCATTATGATAAAGATGTGCTTTTCACTACAAATAGTTTTAATATTCTGGATTTTACAGGAACGATTCTTGATTGTAGGAAAGGAGGTTACAATTATACAAAATTCCAACTTTATGACATGAAGTTGGAATTTTGTGTCACAAAGTTGCAGTTTTGTGAGAGTCGATACTCGACCACAAAAAGTTGCGATTTATTTGGAAAAGAATCCTTTTTTTTGTAATAAATTTTGCAATCTTAGAAATACACTTTTTTGAATTAAAATTTAGCTTTTTGATTTTTTTCAGTTTTTGATTTTTCAAAATAAAATTGTTCCAATGAATGAATATGGTTTGAGAGTTGGTTGTTTAATTAAACAATACTTTAATTGTGATTCTGTGAAACCTAAAATAGGCAAAAATTTAGCATTAGCTTTGTATGAAAAAGTTGCAGTATTACAGACTTTTGGATTTACGTCAAAGTTGCATTATTGCAAAATTCCGTTTTACAGGAAAATGTTTTGATTTTAGGAAATCAAATTGCAGTTTTATGTCAAAAAAATTCACAAGTTTGGAAAGTTACAATATTGAATCATAAAGTGGCAATTTTCCAAAATTTTTGATTTTTACAACAAAATTTTGTGATCGTAGATATAAAGTTTTAGCTATATGAAATTCACAATTCTGCAACATGAAGTTTTAATTTTATGTCAAAAAGTCACAATTTGGTGAAATGTTTGATTTTATGACAAAAATGAGCGTTTTATGACAAGAAGTTGCAAAAATGTGCCAAATGTTAATAATTTGCTTGGGAGTTTGGGAAATTAAATATTTTAAATATTTTCCTACTTAAAGTTGTAATTTTATTTTGGTGAATTTGGTGAAATTTGAGATTTTATGGAATTAACTCTTTACAACAAAGTTGCATTATTACAAAGTTACAACAAAAACTTTTGATGCAAGTATTTTAAGATTTAAGGACATTTAAATTGCAGTTATTTTATTTTATATTTTAGCCTCAGTACATGGAGTGCCTTCTGAAACCATAGAAATCTCAGATTTATAGAGATGAGTTAGATTTGTACAGATGAGTTGGTTTCTGAAGACTACACAGCTGTTTTGCTCTGTATCTTTGAGTTTTCTTCGTGTTAACTTCATTTAAAAACCTCTGACTTTCACTAGTAAACATTTTTAATGCAGTAAAAGTGCAGAGGAGCTCTGCTTCTTTTTCACGGTCAGACCTCCCTCTGGTCTTGTAGGCCCGGCTAAAAAGCGAGGGAGAACCGCTCAACCCAAGGAACCAGGGCAGCCCAAACCACCTAAAGTCCCCAAACCACGAAAAGTCCCTCAGGCACCAAAGCCCCCCAAGGACCCAAACGCACCCAAAGCCAAACCAGGTCCCAAACCCAAGAAGTCCGGTGGGTCTCAGGCTGACGGGAAACAGGAGAAGATAGATGAGAGCTTCAAGAAGGTGAAGAGGAAAGTAGACCGCTTCAAAGGGATGTCAGAGGAGGAGGTGATGAAGAAGACACTTCCAGACCTGCTGGACTTCAACCTGGACTATGTCATTGTGAGTTTCAGACCTCAGACCCATAAATATCGTTTTTATGAGAGACAGAAACACATTTGTTTGTTTTTAGATCGGCATCAATCCAGGACTGATGGCAGCTTTCATTGGTCGATGGTTTCCAGGTCCTGGAAATCATTTCTGTAAGTTCACATTTAAGCATTATTTTGTTTAAATATTTTTGTTAGACCTGGCTGTTAATCCCAATCATTTGATCATTTTAGGCAAACACGACATTTCACTTTTATTAATTTAATAAAAATGAAGCCAGAAGAAATAAAAGCTTCACCTTCAGCAGCTCAGTAGTTGCTCATGATGGTTTCAACATTGTTGCAGGTTATGAAGGTTGTCAAATGTCAGTATCATTTGCATAAGGTTGGATGCTACTGTCAAGATGATTGCAAGATTCAGAAAGTATTTTTTATAAAAAACTAATAATGGGCCAAGGATAGAACCTCCAAACAATGGTTCTGGTCTCCTCCAAAAGTGGTTCTTGGATCCACATTGGTTTCATCAGTCCAGAGTTCATTGTTCCAGAGGTCTGTTGGTTTGTTCAAATTCAGTTTAGTGAACCTCAGTAGTGTTTCCATGGAAACACTTCCAATCAAACCCTCCTGGTTCAGTCTTCTTCTAACTGTGCTGTCTTCAGCTATTCATAGACATACCAGCAACGTTCCACCATTCCTGGTTTGTTCAGATGCAGTTTAGTGAACTTCAGTCAAATCAGTCAAACTATATTTATATAGCACTTTTTATACAAAACCACCGCAAAGTGACACACCGCAACACTTTAACATATAAAAACTCACACTCAATGGAACCTTAAGTCTAATAATTAGTGGGCCAGTTGTTGTTTCGGTGTCTTTATTGGTTTTCATTCAGCCATGTCTGTCAGGAACTGCATCTGTTGGGAACCGAGTCTGTTGGGAACCAAGTCTGTTAGGAATCGTGTGAACCGAGTCTGTCAGGAACAGTGTGAACCGCTTCTGTCAGGAACCGAGTCTGTCAAGAATCCTGGGAACCATGTCCGTTAATTGATAATTAACAAGGCCTCCTGGTGGTTTCAGGGAAGTGTCTGTTCCTGTCTGGATTCACAGAGGAGCAGCTCAACCACACTCATGACACTGTGCTGCCTGTCAAGTACAAGATGGGCTTCACCAACATGGTGGCCAGAGCAACACCAGGCAGCAAAGATCTCAGCAGGTGAGTCCCAGAAAACTGGAAATGAACCATCCATGACTGGGATTTTCACCTTTGTGTTTCCATCTCACCAGCAAGGAGTTACGTGAAGGAGGCAAGATCCTGGTGGAGAAACTGAAGAAGTTCAATCCTCTGATTGCTGTCTTCAACGGAAAATGTGAGATCTTCTGCTGCAGATGACAGTGCTCTTCACTGAACTGAGCTCTTTTATTTATCCGTTTGTTTGTTTTTTCAGGTATCTATGAAATGTTCTGCAGGGAGCTGTTTGGGAAAAAACCCAAAAGTCTTGAATTTGGTCTGCAGCCTCACAAGATCCCTGACTGTGATGTGGTGAGAAGTAACCTGTTGCTTTTTAAGCAACCTGTGTTTCATGTGGGTTCAACAGATTATAGTTTAATATTTCTCTTCTACAAATAATAGAGATGAAACATGCTGAGGTTACCTCTCAGTATTGCACCCTAGTAAATCTTTATTTGGTTCCAGTAGAGCAAAGACAAATAAAGCTGAATTCATATATATTTATATATATATATATATATATATATGTGTGTGTGTGTGTGTATGTTGACGCCAGAATGATCAGCTCTCTGACTGCTGATTATCAATAATCCTAGACTACTTTGTTTCATGTCTCTTGAGGGTTCTCAGCCTGTTCTTCCATAAAGGTTCCTGTTCAGGTGGATGTTTGTGTCTTTGTCTGGTTGTTATAACCAGCGGTTCTAACAGCTTGACTGGCAGAGGATTTTTTGACATCATTTATGTATTTATGATATTGGGTCATACCACAATATGTTGGGTCCTACCATGGTAAATTGAATAAATTCAAGCACCTCCATCTCAGAGTCCAGATCTTGAACCAGTGGAAGGGTCTCAGGTCTAGGCTCAGAAACCAGTTACCGTGTTTTATCTTATTTCAGCTGGACGGAGGTTCTTCTTTATTCTTTGGGAACCAGATAAACTTTTGTTCATTTTCATGTGAAAGTTGACTGTTTTAGTCCGGTTCTACTACGGAAGCTGATCCTCTTGAGCATAACCATAGAAACAGCATCAGAATTTCTGAGTGATGGTTCTGTGTGGACAGGCACTGTACCTGATGCCATCCTCCAGTGCTCGCTGTGCCCAGTTCCCTCGTGCTCAGGACAAAGTCCACTTCTATATCAAGCTGAGGGAGCTCAGAGACCAGCTGAGGGGCGTCCAGAAGAGCTCCGACATTCAGGAGGTCAACTACACGTTTGACCTTGGCCTGGCTAAAGGTAAGTGAACTAAGGCTGCCCCCCTACCATGATGTCCATCCTTCAAGGTGACATCATTAGAGGAGGTAATGCCTCAGTAGATGTACGAGACCCTGAGTTTGGTTTGTAGACCCCTGTTTGGCCTCAAGATCCCAGTCATATGTCCGTTTTTCTCACATCAACAGAGGACGCTAAGCGACTGGCGATCAAGGAGGAGCAGTATGATCCTGGTTATGAAGATGCCTACGGAGGTGCCTATGCAGAACAAGGACCGGAAGAAGGCCAGGCCCAGAACCAGAATGGTCACTGCACCTTCTCCTCTGGTCAGAGCTCAGGTAACCATCTGATCTGGATAAGAGATCCTCATGAATTGACCTCAGCTGGTGATGACACATCAGTGATGTTTGCTGTGAACTTTAAACTGTTGATTGATTTTTTTTTTTTTTTTTTTTTTTTTTTCTGCCTCCCCAGATGTTTGGTTTAAAAAAAATTCTTTTTCCCACCAACTAGTAACCCCAATCAATTTAAAGCCACACCCCCAAAAAAAAAAAAA
>JBAMYA010000018.1:1378841-1393601 GCA_037176975.1 Arrhamphus sclerolepis
TGTGTGTGTGTGTGTGTGTGTGTGTGTGTGTGTGTGTGTGTGTGTGTGTGTGTGTGTGTGTGTGTGTGTGTGAAATGAAGCCCTGCTGGGCGGAAACTGTGTGTCTCACTGGAACAGTTTGAGGCGGTGAGAATCTGTAGCTGAGGTAAGGTCAAACGGGTTCCCTAGGCAATGATGCTCCCACAGATACCCCATTTGTTACAGTCTGCGCTTTCAGCTGAGGTCATATGACAAAGGAATTACATCCTCTTTCAGTTCTAGGGTTTTACATATCCAGACATGCTAGAAAAAAAGAAAAAAGTAAATACAACCTCAGAATAATAGCGACACGTGTCATCATTTGCTGAACAAAAAGTAGGCCAAAATCAAGAAGCGGAGTGGACGCCTGCGTACAAACTCATACAACCATTGAATAGGCGCTGAATTCCTCCAAACACTGAACCTGTTTGAGTGTCTACTCCTGGGATGGTTGGTAGCTGTATTGAATGTTTTCCGCTTTTGAATATAATTTTTTTTCACTGTTGAATAACGGATTCTTAATTGTTTGGAAATGTTTTTTTGTTTTTTTTTGTTTTTGCTATCTTGATTTACTTGAAGGAAAATAGGATCAAAGTAATGTTTATGTGAGGTATTTTAATGAAAAGGAAGAAGCCAACAGAGACAGAATCCTAAGAGATATGATGTTTGAAGTTGCCATGGATACTCCTTCAGCAAACCCTTGGGTTTCTATTAAGCCAACCAGCCACATTTTCAGAGTTGCAACAGTGACTGCATCAGACAAACAATAGAAGGTGGAGCTGTAGGTTAGATATATTTACTTTTTTACTTTCTTGATTTTTATAGACACAATTTTGTCCTTTTACTTCTTTCATACTGCCTCAGGTCCAGTTTTCTGAGCTCTCTTACCCAACTGAATACAGTGGAATTCAGCAAAGACCCACAGAGACACAAAGCTTGATTTGCCAGAAAGGATGCAGTGAGATTCAAAACTAGGACATCTGCACAATATGAATCTCAGCCAGCTTAGCTGACCAACAAACCGGTAGTTTTTGAAGGGAAACAAAGAGGTCAGAGGCTTTGAGATTTGTCTCAGGTCCAGTCTGGAACTTGAAGCAGGTCATTAGAAGGAAACTGTAGATGGACACAGGAGGGACGGTCAAAGAGCAGAGCGTGTTGGACTTGAATTAATCTCTTATGAGTGGTTTGTGGATCCATCAGCGCAGGGTAAGTCTGAATCCTCCCAAACCCTCCTGACTGAAATCTTTCATAACTTTATGAGGCAGATGTGGAAAGAGATGGTTTGCGGCAATTATTCATAGTGCTCTACATGGGCTCCAGGAAAGCTTGCAGGCTGGAGAAAAGCTGCACACAGCCTCCAAATGGCATTATTCACATTAGAATTTATTTTTCTAGTTTATACTCTATCGAGTCCCAATGAAATGGCTAGTACAGTGCCTTACCTAAACTGGTATAACTGGTCAGCTCCAGTGGCACCACCAGACACCCACCCTAACTATGTATCAGCTCTGCTGAAGTTTGAAACTGGCAACAAGCATTACCATTAGTTTTTCAGGAAATACCACCATGTTATTGAGAACACTTAAAAATGCTCTTTTTGCCATTGTTTGCCTAGATATGGTGCAAGACACATCATAAATGTTTAAACATTAACATTTATTTAATGGGGAGTTTAATTAGCTTTATAATGCAAAAATCCAGGAAAAAAAATCATTCTAGTGTGCTTGAGATTATCTGAGTATTTACTGATTCACGTTAGTGCTTTGTTGAAGCTGTGCTGGATAAAATATTGTGTTTTAAACTAAGATGGCCTTTCTAACAAGTATGTGGACGATATAAACCAAAAACATAAGGATGCTAAAAACCAAAATACGTAAATGGGTTTGGAGAAACACCATTGAGCTCTCCAGCAGCACATCACTGTTTCACCAAATTTGGCTCCAGATGATGTCACCAGAGCGAGATGGCAGGGCCTCTTTCCTCTTTCCGAGACTTTTTGGCTTTCCCTCTGTGGGAGGAAGTGGTGCCCTGTCATTCATCATTATCCACAGTGTATGTTTTAGATGAAAGATGTCTGTATCTTACTTCCTTGGCATTCACACCTTCACAGGCCAGACAAAGTTATTTGTTATCCTCAAGCAGTGTATTGTTTGTAGTTTAACTAAGTGAAAACACATTCTTGACTCGTTGTACTTTAGGGAACTTTTTGCACCAATAATTATACTTCTTTATGTGAAGTACACTCTTTAACTGTGTGGCTGGTGAAATCTGAGTTAAGGTGGAGAACCAGCTCCTGAAAAGAAACTCCTGAATACGTTTAATTTCCTCTGACAGGATCAGCGTGCGTCATCGGGAGACACTTCCAAAGATGTTTTCAAAGAAGATGAGAATGAAAAAGGACAGACTCTGGGAATACTCTTCTTTTATGTAGCAGCTACTCCCAAATGTTTTCTTTTTTCAGCTGCATGTTTCATTCTGGCGTTGAGGTGAGAATGAGTCGGTGTGCCTTCTGTGTGTGTTTACTTGGTGTTTCTGCACACATGTTAGAAATTCCCCGTTCATCCCGGTGGTCTCGTAGGTGGAATGGATCCTGCACGGTGGAGTCGTGTGCCTGTGTTCAGCCGTACGTGACACATGGGGTGAGGGGACTGTGCTCTGCTGCAGATCCGGGTCAACCAGTTGAATCTATAGGAGTGTGTGTTTACACATCAAACACAAAGAAAGAAAAAGAGGAGTCAGAGGAAGTATGTTTAAAAGAGGGGCAACTAAAGGGAACTAAATGCTTTGATAAATTCTCTGACTGCAGCTAGCAAATGTTTTCCCAAGACAGGAGACAATGGGACCAGACACAGGGCAGAGAGAGAGCCAAAAAGACAGACATTCCTTACTGTGCTGTCCTGTCTCGTCCTGTCTTTTCTCGTCACAGAAGGGACAGCTGTGTCATTTTCGTACCACAGGACTCCTGGGCTCCGGCCCGGAATGTCCCGATCCCAGCATCCCCTTTGCTGCCTCCTTTATCTTTTCACTGCCCATTTGGCCCTGACAGTTGCTTTGCACAAGGTTAGAAAACAAAATAAGATGTATAGCTAGGATTTTAGCTTTCAAATAAACTCAATTTATCTAACATTTTTTAGGGGGAATTCGCAACTTTTCCTCTTTTAGTGTGCGTGAAAGTAAATGACAGCCGAGAGGCTGTTGTCTCTGTGTTGTTTTTGTTTTTGTTTTAGAGCATTGTGTGCCGTTTTAGCTCACTGCATTGTTTAACGTTGTTTTTGTTCAACAGTCAGAACTGGATCATTGCATGCTTCAGTTTTAAATTCCCCAGGCTTTGCTTCTAGTTATTAGATTCTTAAACTGAACCTCATGGTAAAGAGCCACAGTGAGGCACTTTGCTTTCTCTCTGACACAGTCAGACTGGTGTAACAACTTTCCAAAAGCTTGGATGAGGTCTGGACTTTGACTTTCATCCATTCTGATGTAAGTGTTCTGGTGTTCTTTGGATCTGCCTGTTGGATGATCCAACTTCAACCAAAAGAGGGGAAGGTGGCTCAGTGGTAGAGTGTTTGGCCATGAGCCTGAAGGTTGGTGGTTCGAGTTCGAGTAATTCCTCCTGTGTCCACCAAAGCGTCCTTGGGCAAGGTAGTGAATCCCCAGTTGCTACCGTTTGTCTGGCTAGTGCCATTGTGTAGTAACTTTGCTGACAAGCGGCGTGTGAGTGTGGTGAATGTGTAAAGCGCTTTGGTGCTGTAGAACTACAGTTGTAAAGTGCTAGATAAGTTAAAGCCATTTACCTTTTTAGAGGTCGGCACCGCCAATAATCAGTTTGTCAAGGACTGATGCTCAGTAACACCTGACTGCAACTTACGCTCTTAATCCTAAGAACAGTAAGAGGGTACTTCGTATTACCCACATGATTTTTTTTCTCCTTTTTTGGATTCAAGTGAAATATTTTCATACAAAAAAACATATTATTAAAAGAGAGGATTCTAACGATTTGCACATGAGATGCCTCCCAGCATTTGTCTTTGTCTGGTCATGTAGCATGTTGTCTTCTTTCAGTGTAGATTAAATTCAAATGCTTAATCATAACATATGATTCAGCTGAAAATGAATAAACAGTCATGTGACATAGGCACTCAAAGAAAAACATGTTTCTCATGTTGTGACATTTACTCATGAATAAGTTGTTCTGATTGTTTCTGACGCCTCTGACACATTTAGGGTGGAATTGGCAGACTCACCTGTTGATGTCACTGTGATGTTATCTGTGTGCCCCAAACCCTGAGGGCTGTGAGTCAGACACAGTCAAAGTCTTTCCTTCTTCCTCCTGCGTCTGTCTTGCTGTCTGTCTGTCTGTCTGTGCCAGCAGACAGAGATTTAGGGGTTATATGATCCAGCTGCGGCGTAAGGACCAGTAGTCTCCCCTGAAATGCAGGAAATCCCCTTACTTCTGCCTCACTGCTCTGTTGTGGCTGCATGTCTGTGTGTACATTTCTGCGGCACAGATCCTGTGTGCATGTGCCAGAGCCAGGCTGGTTTTTTTTCAGTGGTGGGTGGGTTACAGTACGGCAAAGGCCAGTAGACCAACTGTCCAACTGACCACAGTCCCTAAGGACGCACAAGAAAAGTTTAAAACAAACACAACGAAAGCCTTTTTCTCAGGGCTCTTTTAAGCACTTCTATTGGCTGACCCGTGTTAGAACCCTATTTTTGCACTGGTCGCTGCGCCTCCCCCACTCTGTTTTTCCCTTTTAGGAAGTTCATAGGTTTGCCCTCTGAACTCTGACCTCTTTGGGAGAACAGAAAGCTATCAAATGGGAGCAGGCAGGAGGTGAGGTTCCTCTCCGGAATGTCTTAATTTGGGTTCTCTCTCCACTACTGTCCCTCATTCACTTGTTTCCAGGTCTTTTAGCCTTTGCGGCAAGTGGCAGAGTGAAGCATCATATCTGATGATGACAACCTTGCACCCAAAATTTAATTGCACACTCCAGTCAGTTTAAAAAGTCAGTTTCCACAAAATCTAATCATTTTGCTTTTTCAAAACCTAGAACTATTTATGTAACAAGATACTGTTAAATTTTATATGATTAGAACATGCAATTTTATGATTTGAATGATTTAGAAGAGGAAGAAGTACTTCCCATCGTTCCCTCAGTGTGATGATCTATTAGGTACCGACCTCACCAGCCTCTGTTTGGCACCACTTCCTCCTGGGGGGCAGCATGCGGTTAATGTCTCCGTCTCCTGTGATTGGCTCTAAAGGACTCGGCGGTTGGTAACTGGCGGGTTGCTTTGCCAGCAGGAGGCTGTGGGCTTGGCCACGCCGCTTGGCCTGATCTCTAATTAGCACTGGCTTGTCAGCTGGTCAGGGTGGATCTGTCTGGGAAATTGCAGTCTTGCACAAACAGACACTCAAGCACATAACCCAAAGCTGGGGGAAATACTCAGTAGAACAACTGCAGGAGGGGGATTGTCAGTTTAAGTTTGTCTGACTGTGTGGCTTTAACTTATCTTTATTCTTCTTAGGCTCAAGTGGCTGATTTAGGGCGTGTTTGTGTGTTTCAGTGTACACTATTAGTGGTGTGGCTGCAGCAGTGAAGTGGTTAACAGTCCCTGGGGAGGCTCATGTTACCAGCAGTGGGGCAGGTCCTTCCCTCTTCTCCCTCCAGTTTTTCTCAGTGTTAGTGCAGACAGAGACCAACTGTGCCCGAGGGATGAAGCATCAGTGCAGCGAGTGACAAAGGAGCACGATTCAGGAACATCGCCAGGACGAGAGAGGGAGCGAGAGAGACTGAGAAGCCTCAGAGAGGGAGAGAGAGAGAGAGAGAGGCAGACGGAGAGAGGGAAAATATTTAGCCGTGTGAACTCTCTCAGCGACATGGAGTCATGAAGCTCTCTGTCCAGCTTGGCATTTTCCCTCAGCGCCCTGGTTCCCACGGCAACCCAGGCTCCCCGGCTAGGTAGATGCATGTCCTTTTTTGTGCACAAAAGTGTGCAAAAGAAAGTTTGTTGTTTTGTTTTTTTTTCCATATAAAGAGCTATTGAGATAACAATGAGTTAGTGTCAAGACTAAAGAATAATAGATATATGTATATTATATATTCCTCAACTGTGCAGTTTATTTTGAGAGAAGTGTGTGGGAATTCCCCCTTGTGGCTCTATGGATGAATTGAAACAGTTGTGGTCACTTTAAATCTCTCAACACCTCTTAGTTCCTTCTGCTGCACGGATGCTTTCAGCTCTCTAAACCATGTCTTTGCTTCTCTTTGTGGTTGATTTATTTTCCTTGATGAATCTTAGAGGAAGTTATGCTCCCCCTCTTTCTCTTTTCATCAAGTTCTTAGCAAGGTTGCGTCAAAAAAACAAAAAAGAACACAAACTGCAGATGTATCTGATCTGAACTCTGGCAAGAAGCAGCTGATTATGTTTTGGTGGTACTCTGGGACTTTTGCCACTGAAAATCTGTGTTTTGTTTAAAACCATAATTATGATGTGTGTTTGTTTGTTGGTGGGACAATTCAGGACATCTGGGTTTGCTGCTGAGCACCATTGTTTTGATGTGCATAAAAATGAAACCAGAGAGACGAATGATGACTGGCAGCAGATAATGGGTGGGTGCTGATGAAGAGCAAACTGTCACATTCTAAAAGTGACCTTTGGATTTTACACTATAATATGGAGACTTTTGAAGAGTTAATATGATAGATAAATGTAAAGATTCCTGGTCACGTCCCCATCTGCACTAGTGAGTCATTACATTTAAGTGTATCATCATTTCTTGGCTCAACCTGTCTCCATTGCATTCACCTTTTGCATTTTATCATCATACCACATGTTTCCATCAACAAAGCATAAAGACTTACTAGCAGTCTGACAGAAACATAACTACTGAACATGTGTTTCTGTTAATACAGGGTAATAAACGTTCCCTTGATGACTTTTTGACTTTTTTATGACAGTTTTGACGCCAGTTTTGAAGTGTGTGTGTGTGTCTGTATGTGTGTGTGTTCTGTTGCAACCAAGCCTTCACTTGCTGTCACCATCAGCCCCCTTCTGGTCCTTTGAGAGCAATGTTTGCCAACTGGCTGGGCTTCCTGTCCTCCCGCAGACTCCAAACGGATACAAACACACACACAGACCCCTGTGTACACACACACACACATACAGACATATTTACAAATATCCTTAACTCCCCATGCATCTGGTCTGTTGAAATGAGTCTGTTTGAACAGTTCACACACAGAAACACACCATGATGTCACCCCTCCGATGAGCCTTTGTTCATGTGATAGACAACCCCTATTCAAGGGGTCTGTGTACGTCTGTGTGCTTGTGTGTGTGTGCATCCAAGTTGAAGTCAGTGTAATGGAGAATAAAGGAAGAGAATCACCAGGCAGTGTGAAATAGCTGATTCTGCCTTAATTTCCATTTAGTGCTGAAGATAATTGATTAAGTTTTTCTTCTCATACAAAGGCACAACTATCAGTTATAGATTTATAAGGACAGAATTCCAGAGGGAATGCACATATTTTGTATGCATCCGTTTTAATAAAAGCTTTCGTGTTTAGCAACAAATATTAAAATACAAAGTGGAAAGAATGATCTCCTATGAGAACCAAAAAGCATCTCTGTAGAGTTCATCTGGTTGATGTTGAGCAGTGTTGTGTTCGTACGGAGCATAACACTTTTCATGTGTGTCTCAGGGCTCTGCTGTCTGATGAGTGGATTTAGTTTCTGTCTCTGTGAACATGTTTGCAAAGAGCCTAATAAAACTTAAGTGGACTCTTTCATCCACTGCTTTGAAAGAAGTGGACTAAAGTGAAGCCCTCCGTCTCTCCTTGCATGTGTTGCAGCTGGGATGACAGCAGCTCTGTGAGCAGCGGCATTAGCGACAACATCGACACAGATGACATCAACACCAGCTCCTCCATCTCCTCCTATGCCAACACGCCCGCAGCACAACGCAAGGCCCTCAACACACAGGTGAGACAACACGTGGGTAAAGAAACGCCAGAGCGTCCACTGCTTCTTCCAGTAAAATGCACTTGAATCAAAGACAACTGGAGTGGACCATTTAATCATGCAAATACACTTACATTTAAACTCTACTCTTAAGAAGGGTCATTCACATGAATATTTTAGAATAATGAAAGAATTAAGTGTGCCATAGGTGGGAGTTAGCTTCACTTTTGGTTGGAAAGTTAAAGTCAAATAAATCTCATTATGTTATGATGAGCAGTCAGAGAGGGACTCATTTGAACACAGGCATGCTTACAAGACAAATTGACTTTTATTTAAATGAAGTGAATTTTAAGGTGCTGCTTAAGCAGGAAAGGGAGGTAAAGAAACTGCCATGAATAGCAAATAAAGAAGACCAAGGAGCATATACAATACATATTAAGAGGAGTGATCATGTGACTTAATGAGAAATAGAGGGTGGAAATATCACATGAACACCAGCAGAGGCGACAAGAAATTTAAAGGCAAGACCCAAGCTCCAAAGCAAAAACTACAAACAAGATAGACTCTAAACTAAACACAAAAACCAACAGGCTGAAACACATCAAAATCCTTTCAGTCTAATAATATTTTCCAAAGTAACTTTTAATTTCTTTTTTGATCAATAAAACTTTATTTTTCAAACTTCACTTACCAGTTATTTTGGCTGTGAAAATGTCAGGAGAAAGGTGTGTGTGACTCAGACAGAAAGTGTGTCTTGACTGATATGAAGCCAGTCAGCATGTGAGGAGTGTCCATGACTGCTGCAGAGGTCGAGGTGCTGATGAAGAAACAAAGCTCAGTACAAAGAGTCTTTCTCTCAGCACAGCTGCCTGACACGAAGCAGGTTAATTAAGTCTGCCTCATCTGTCTTCAGGTCACACAGCGGCTGGACTGCGGTTTTTAAAGTCAGTACAGCAGAACTTAAAACTAGACACTATTAATTATAGGAAAGGAGTTTTGTTTTTTAAAAAAGCAAGTGAAACCTCCACAAAGAAAAAAAAACTATAATGTGCTTGGGTGGCAATAAATTGTAAGTTGTTTTTATTTTTCTGTTTTTTTTTGTTTTTTTTTTACAATAGTCTTTTTATTTGTGAACTCTGTGAACTATACATTTACCATGACATTAAGAAAAATTTCGTCAGACATGCTTGCATTACCACACAGCTTATACTTTAGAATTAATTCTGTCATTTTGTCTATCTGTTATCAAGGCACTTTTATCTCAACTTTGAAAGGGGGATATGAAAAAAGAAAAACATTCTGGAAAAGTAATAGTTAATAATCAATAATCACATTCAGAGATGTGAAACTCCTGTTGTCATATTTGAGATCAAGCAAGCTTTTCATAAGACACAAGCAGAAGTTCAAAGACAGTGGAAGTGTGCAGGCAGGCAGGAAGTTCTTGGTAGTTTGATGCTGCTAGAATTTACCAGTATGAGGGTTGTAGCCATTAAATTGAAAATTCTTTGAACCATTAATAGCATTAAGAGTTTTTCCTGTATTACATTTGACTACATTCTGTGTGCGTTTCCAGCCTGTGACAGATGCAGAGAAGCACTCTGCCTCCACAGCAGCTCACCAAGCCTGGGCTGGAGACGAGGGGAAGAGGCCGGACGGTGGGTCAGACAGCGGGGTCAGGATGGATCCAGGCTCCAAATGGAACCGCAGGAACCCTTGTGACATATCTGATGAGTCTGATAAGGGTGGCTCGGGAAGGAAGACCCCCTCCGTGTCCCACACGAGCTCCTGGAGAAGGGGAATGAGTACTCAGGTGGGGGTGACGTCACCCCGGACTAAAAGCACCAGTAGCACAGGCTCCACAGGTTCTGTTGGCCTAAAGAGCCACAGTTCAGGTAAGACTGACAGCCACTGCAAATAACAGAAGAAAAAGAAAGTAAAATATATGCCTTAGTTGTAGTTGATGAAGTTACATTAAGGTAATAATGTTAACACCCTTTTTGAATTAAACTCCAAAAACATCCATCCATCCATCCATCCACCCATTAGTCACATGTTAGATCCTGATACGTGGGCAGGTGACAGAGCAGAGACCCACACCTCCCTCTCTCCAAACACCTCTTCCAGCTCTTCCAAAAACATACTGAGGCATTCCCAGGCCAGCTGAGAGATATAATCTCTCCAACGTATCCTGGGTCTGCCTTAGGGCCTCTTGTTGGTTGCACATACCCTGAAAAGGGAGGCATCCAGGAGGCATTATAACCAGATGCCCACTCCTCAGTTTCTTCCTCTATGTGGAGGAGCAGCTGCTACACTAACGATTCAATCCTGAGTGACTGAACTTCTCACCCTATCTGTAAGAGAGAGTCCAGGAAACTTATTTCAGCCACTTGCATCTGCTGTTGAGCCCTTTTAGATTATTACTAGTCAATAGAGATCCTTGCCTTTTGACTCAGCTTTCTCTTCATCATAATGATCCAGTATAGAGTGTTGCAGATGGTGCACTGATCCATCTGTCAGTTTCCCACTCTATTATATTCTCTGAATCATGAACAAAACTTCAAGACACTTGAACTCCTTGAGGCAACACTTCACTTTCAATCCAAAGAGAGCATTTCATCCTGATCCAACTGAATTGGATTAGAAGTTGCTGATTCTCATTCCTTCCACCTCACAGTGGGCTGGAAACTGCTCCTGTGAAAGCCGGGGAACACTGCTCAATGATGCAAACAGGACCACATCATCTGCAAAAAGCAGAGATTGAATCCTGAGGTCACCAAACCAGAGGCCTTCCACTTCTTGGCTGTGCCAAGAAATTCTGTCCATAAACGTTATGAGCAGAATCAGGGGCAAAGGGTAGCCCTCACAGAGTCCAGTTCTCTCCCAGAACAAATCCCACTCACTGCTGGCAAACTGGACCAAACTCTGTCCATTTGTGTAGGAACTGAGTAGCTCGTAGCAACAGATCCAGTAACCCATGCTCCCGGAGCTCCCCATCAACATACTCAGTGGGATTTATTCAAATGGCTTCTCTAAAGTCCACAAAACAAATGTGGACAGCAGGGCAAACATCCGTGCCCTCTTCAGGAACTGAGGGTAAAGAACTGCTCTAATGTTCCACAGCCATGCGTAGTTCCTCTTGAACTTCAGGTTCAACTATCAACCAGACTCTCTTCTCCAGTACTCTTGGAGTAGACCTTACAAAGAGTAATCAGATTGAACATTTTACATGAGTTTAAGCTGGCTTTGTTTTTGATATACAGGTGACCGAATAATATGAAACCATGTCACAGTTGCTACAGCTCATCCTGCTGATGTCTTGTTCTCTATGTCCTACAGGTAAGACGGATGATGTAAAAGTTTCCGAAAAAGGACGCATCTCTCCTCGGTCCAACGGCCTTCACCGCTCACCCTCGGACGCTGGACGCAGCAGCGGTGATGAGGCAAAGAAGCAGTCAGTCCCCACCAGCCGCACACCAACCACAAACGTGTTGACTCACACTGTGTCAGACCCGCATTCCCAGACTCACACGCTGACCTCACGCACCCCAACCAGCACCTTCGGCTTCAAGAAGCAAGGCTCCGGCATGGTAACCATGGTTACCGCTAGTGGTGCCACCATCACCAGTGGGTCAGCCACACTGGGGAAGATGCCTAAATCTGGTGCACGCTCACTGTCAGGAGGTTTAAAGTCTGGCGGGCAGGACGGAGGGTCATTGTTGGGTCACCATGACGACGGCTTCCTCCCCATGAGCGCCCGTTCCACGCTGCAGTACCGCAGCCTACCCAGACCCAGCCGCTCAGGAGCAGCTTCTCGCAATGGGAACCGCTCTTCCACCAGCAGCATCGAGGCCGCCGTGCTCTCTGTCACCTCTCATGGGAAGAACGGCATCAGCCTCACCAAGCCCAATGGCTCTGCAGGCCTACAAGCCAATCAGACAGACCGGGAGAAGGGTGTTTCTGAGATTGACAACCTCAGGAGCGGAGTCACGATGCAGAGCGGAGGAGCAGCAACTGTCCCTCTGACAGGGAGACAGCAGGTCTCTTCACCTACGCTGCGCAGGTGAGCACACACATGCTTACAAACCGTTATTTGTCCTTTCAGTAATCTTGAAGACATGCTGACTGTTGAGCTGCTCTGAGTGGGGTAGGGGATTCTTGTATGGGCTTGACTTTACCCACATGAAGAACCCCCCCCCCCCTAAAAGAGCCTGTTAAGAGACAGTAATCATTCAGCCACAGTACATCGTGAGCAGTGGTGAGTAAGGATCACACGTGTGGGCTTGTTTCTCTCACACACAGTCTCTGTGAGGCTAAATCAGGTCATTGTGAATGGAGGCCTTGAGCTGAGCTGATCAGCTGCCAAGCCTCAGCCTTGGTGGTGTGGGGGGCTGAAAGGAGGGTGTGGTTCTGTGTAATGGAAGCTGACTCTTACCTCAGCGCTCTGCCCTCATTAATGTGAGGGAGTGATAACTCTTCAAAGAGAATGCACTGCTATTATTGCCCACTGTGGCTCCAGTCATCACAGCCTGCCATTTAACTCTAACCCAGGATTAACATCGCACGAGGAGAGAGTTTTGTGTGTGTGTGTGTGTGTGTGTGTGTGTGTGTGTGAGAGAGTGCGTGCGCATGCATTGGCTGTGATTCAGATCTGAGTACTGGCTCTACCTTCACTGAGTACAGGCCTGCTACTGTGTTTCTTGTTTCACAGTTATAATACTGTTGCTTTTGTTCTGTTGGCAAGAGACAGAAAACACAAGTCAGCTCAAATGCAGCCAAATGTTAACCGGAAATTTGAAATTTGTTCTTAAATGAATTAATTTGGTGTTTCTCAGTTTCTTTTTCAGTCTCATGTATTTTTCTCCAGTTAAACTTGCCACAAAGATGAAAAAAGAGAATTTTTAACAAATTAACAAAAATGTAAAAATCAAATATGGACAGTTAGAAATACTTGCTAAAGGGCACATAGAAAATATTAATGTTACCTCTTACAGAGTGCTACCTTAAATAATGAGGGTTTTACCAGTTTAACAGTTTTACACAATAAAAAGTTGCAAATTTGCCCTGCTGATTGTAAACACAATATTTCATCCTTTAACCCTTTTGCACTTCAAAAGAGGCAACAGCACCACTACACACCCATGAATTTCATTGGCTTGGAATGTGCAATGACAGTTTGTCATCAACCTCGCCAGCCTGCCAGAGTTAAACTAGGTCAAAATTCAAATAAGTCAACTTTTACCGCTGCATGCAGTGATGTAGACCAGCTCAACCAATGGACACATAGTACACAAGGCATCTGTTTAGGATGACAACTGAGGTGAAAGTAAACATTGAAACAGAGCTTCTTTGCAAGTCTGAATCCACCAACTATTCACTGGATCTGAGGGTCTCTTCTTTCTTGCTGCTTCTTGCCTTCTTTTCCTTACTAGAAGGGCAAGTGCTAGTATTTTCTTCTTATAACTAATATGCAGATGCTTCTTTCCTGTTGGCAACACTGCGCCTACCAACAATTGTTCGACCCCACCAGGTTCACTCTGTATGCCACAAATCCCCAACAAATGCTGTATTCCTTATGCAAGAGGCTAGATCTCCACTGCTTTATGCGACAAATGCATGTTTTCGCCTTTCAAGCCCAAAGGAATGCACATGACGTAAACATTTTAATGAGAAATATAAGTTTTCAAAAAATATTGATAAACCTGTAGACAAAGCCAGTGATTTACTCCAAAACAGATCTCTGATTCTCTCATCACTTTTTTTTGAGGTGAAACTCTGACTTTCGAAGACTAATTCAAATTAAGAGCATTTCAGGTTCTCTTAACATAATTGTGCCTCATTTGTGATTTACCACAGGTTGTTTGGTGGGAAGCCCAATAAACAGGCTCCGGTCACCACAGCTGAAAACATGAAGAATTCAACAATCATCTCCAACCCCCATGCTACCATGAACCATGTTGCTACGGTGATGGAGTCCCCTGATGGAGGCCCAGGAGGCGCGGACAGTGAGACCAGCAGTCCCTTGTTTGGAGGCAGGGCGCTGGGATCAGGGACAGGGACACTGGGCAGTGAGCAGGTGTGGAACACATACATTACACAAAGGTTTCTTTAAGTTACTTAGATATGCATTTCTTACCGTTGATCTTTTTCCCCACTTTTGTCTCGTGGCCATATGGTCAGCTGTCTGGTACTTTGGTGCAAACCAGCTTAAAGGTTAAGATTAAAAACTATTATGTACCTTTAAGCTTAGAGGTGATTATGTGTTAAAACATGTGGGAAGGTGTTTATACAGCTACTCACAAAACCTTGGCAGGAACAAAGGGACTATTTTGTTCTTAGCTTACTAATCACATAAATGTGTAAAGGAGATGCACAGATAGGCTGAGCTGATGCTTGTTTGACAACCTTTAAGCTACATATTGTTCCTGAGTAGAAGAGTCTGAGCGTGTTCAGTCATGAACTCTGCATCATGTTCTCACATGATCCATTAGTTTGTATCAGACTAGTTATGAACCACGTATTGTTTTATTTTTTTATGACTTGAAATTTATTTGCTTTTTCAGAGATTAACAAGTACACACATACAAGCATGTATACTGACTCCACGTATTGTTTTATAAATAAGTCCTCCTGTCGCCACAAACACTATGGAAATTAAAAAATGAGTCCTCTTAAGTCATCAAGATTTATAAGAACTGACTGCAGTCACTGATCAATTTAATTCTGGACTAATACATCTATATATATATATATATATATGTATGTATATGTGTATATATAAGA
>JBAMYA010000018.1:1393701-1410614 GCA_037176975.1 Arrhamphus sclerolepis
GATGTGTGTTTTTTGTTTTTTTGTTTTTTTTTCTGTATAAGACCTAAATCCGAGAAGACAGCTCCCACTGAACACTTTAATCTCAGCAGGTATCATTTTACAAGTGGCAGAGCCATCAGTAAATCTCTCAAATTATCTGTAGACATTCATATTCTAACTTCTTCTCCATGTTACACGTCTTGCCACGCTCCGCTTATAATCAACGACATGAGTGGGGCCACGCCACGTTTTTATACTGTGGAGCAAAGATATGGAAGGAAGGCAAAGGTATGGGATTACAACGAGGATCCAAGTCTCAGCACACTGCTGAGATTCTGTCCCAGATGTGGACCGAAGATTTACTGCTCATGACGCCAAGATACAATGATGCGTGGTATGACTGTTGAAAGACAGATGCAGGCAGAAGACACGGGAGGTGGCAGTGAGGAGGAGGGGGGCTTGTTTCAAATATTTGCTTACATGACGCTCAAAGATGATGAATCATCTGAAGACACCTTCAAGCCTCCAGGGAGAGAATCTAAGAACATTTCTTTTCTGCAAAAAGGTTGCGACGTGAAATTCACACATCTGTCAACAACGTGCTCAGCTCTCACATTCAAAAATTTTCAGAATTTTTGTTGTAAATGTTTTCATTTACAAACCCAATTTACATATTTGATGCATAACTATCAGAGGACCATTTCAGTGAGCTATTGAATATATTAGAGAAAGTAAGAACCTAAAAATGCTTCAACAAAAGGTAGAACATTATTACACTATTATCAGTGGATGGCTCCAGCTTCAAGGACTGCTTTCAGAAGTTATGTGTACCAGTTTATGTTCAACATCATATAAAGTGTCCAGTGTGGGCTCATTGTTTACCACAGAGTGTTGTTATCTTGAATGATTATTTGGGTTTGGTTATGTTTTGCTTCCAGTTTGAGGGTGTCATGATGAACCTGTTTGGGTTTTGGGCCCAAGGTCAAAGTGCTTGTCGGCTCTAACATTTTCTCATCTCACGAAGTTATTCAGATGGAGTCGGCTGTTTTCAAGGTTGTGCCTGATTTTTATTCATTTATACTCCGAGACAGGCAGTCTCTGCACTCATCTTCTCATACGCAGTCCAGTTAGCACCACTCCTGCAGCCTACTTCTTTTTTTTCATGGCATCAGGTCACCGTCAGCCTGCTGTAAAGGACTCAGGGAGCTGGTTACCTTTAAATTTTAATCCCTCCACAAGTGGAAGTCAGAGAGAAAAACTGCTGAGATGCAACCCAGACTTGCTTCCTCTCACTGTGGATACACCTCTGGAAGAGGTTTACAACAAATCCTTTCACTACTTCAGTTTGTACCAGAAATCTTAGGAAGCGTAAATTTTAGTTAAGAGCTGGTGTCGTGATTGGAGTACAGGACTTTTTTGTAACTTGATTGTTTTCCTCCTTTCCTCCCACAGGCTCACTTGGTGGCAGCGTTTGAACAGAGTCTGGGCAACATGACCATCAGACTGAAGAGTCTCACCTTGACAGCAGAGCAGAAGGTGAAAACAGCAGCTGAACACAAATCAGGCCGCACTCTCAAGGCCTCTGCAGGTGATTCACTTGTCTTGAACTTCTTCTCATCCTCTCTGTGAAAGGATTCTGAGCTGAATGAACTGAGGAAGACCATCGAGCTACTGAAGAAGCAGAATGCTGTCGCCCAGGCTGCCATCAATGGAGTTATCAACACACCTGAACTTGTACCTAAAAGCAACCGCACAGGTACAGGCAAACAATTCTACATTTCTTTTTTGACATCAGAAGTTGAATAAATTGTTATACAAAGAAAACCTTTGTGTTTCAGCACTTTTTCATACAAGTGTTGAGAGACAGGTTCTTTGTGAAAGCTTTGGTACAGTGACTAACCCTACCATGAAAAAGATATTTAGAAGGTAGCGTATCTACCTTTATTCGTTATGTTGTAATTTTGAGTCCCAGTCGGGGCCAGGTTCATAAAACCATGTGTGGGTGTGTAGCATTCCTTTTGGCCAGGCTTATAAAGCCATGCATGCCGTCACATGCACAAGCCTCATTTCCACTCCCGTATTTAGCCATGGACAGATGCTAATGCTCCCCTACTTAGCAATTTACAAATAAAGGTATCATAAGAAAGCTTAAGAATTAAAACAACTATTTAAAAAAAACAGCACAGTTTTTACCTGGAGTAAAGCTGAGACATTTTTAGGAAATCAGTTTTATGTGATGTCTAAGCTTCAAACGAACAAACAAATGTTGATATTACAAACTGGAGACCAAGAAGCATATCTGCTGGAAACAAGTCCTGTTTTATCTGCAGCTGATAAATTGATAGTCTTCATGTTGGGTTATGCAGACATGCATGGAAATGATCAGGAGGGAGCCACAAAACATGGTTCTCTGTAGTTTTTAATCAGACCTTGAACACTTAGTTAATGCATAAGCCAACTATTATATCTAAATACTTACTTTGCCAATTTAAAAAAGCCTTCCAACACAACCAGAGCAACTCTCCATGGATCAGGACTATTACAGTGGAAGGTAATTAGAGTAATACAATATAACACCCAGTAATCATATAACAGTTCTAACCAGATTCTGTCAACTTTTCTTCGATTTCCATATCACAGTCTCTAAAAATGCATGTATGCAATAACTGAAGAATGCACATTGTGCAGAGAAAAATGTATAGTTTTGTTTGATGTATAGTTTTTTGCTTGAGATACTTTTGTTGAATGCAGAGGTTGACAAGCTGAGTATGTAAGAAGCACATACCTTTTGTCTCCTCAGCTGGTGGTAACAGCAGTCCTCAGCAACAGCAAAAACAACAACAGCAGCAGCAGCAGAATCAGCAGCCAGACCTGCGCATCAGACGCCAGCACTCCTCCGACAGCGTCAGCAGTGTCGCCAGCGCCACCAGCCACTCCAGCGTGGGCTCCAACATGGACACTGATGCTAAAAACAAGAAGAAGAACAAAAAGAACTGGGTAAGATGGTGGAAAGTTAAACAATTATATTCTAAAGGCAGGGAAAGTCATTTTTGTTTGTGTTGGTGTCACATGTTTTGGGTTTCTCCTCTTTAGCCTTCTTTCACTGGAGAAAAGGTGAATATCCAGGACTCTGTTACACTGCAGAAAACCCAGTCATGATGGATTTGCTTTGGTTATTTGCAGATCAGTTTAGGTTAAAATTGAGCTGAATGTTGCTTATAGTTTTTGCAAATAGCCAAATCAATACTTCAGTAGTATATACAGTAGTATGTATAATAGCTCTTCTTTTGCTTATGATAATTCAGAAAACATCATATACTTTCCCTTGTGAGTTAAACTTCTCTTTTGCATTGTTGAAAGACACTTTTGTGCACCGGAGGACAAGTCAAAGATGATGATGTATGCAATCCTTCTTTCTTTTTTTTTTAATTGTCCTCCCATAGACTGAAACTTTTAAGCCCACATGGTTGTTGTTGTCAAGTCCTGATATTTTAAGCTGTGCTTTTAAAGGACACCAGCTCAGTTTCCTCCTTTAGTTCTCAGCGTTCTTAATGACCCTCCTTTGTGTGTGGATGTGCATCCAGCTGTCAGTGTTATTGTAGATGAGACCCCACAGGAGGCTCCTGCACACAGGTGCTCCTCAGACTGTCTGTGTAATGTGCAGTGTATATGTGGGCTGGGGGCTTATAATGGATCATGAAAGACCCTTCCTTTCATGACTGCGATGTAGAAGTCACTTGCAGCTGCCTGGAATTCGAATCGTATTTAGTTTCGTAGGGGTTTCTAGTTTAATCTGTGCCCCTCCATGACACACTAACACACCCAGACCCATATGAACATGTGTTGTTTTGTCTCTTTGTCTTCCTTTGCTTCGCTTCTTGTGGCAGGTCTATGAGGTAAGAGTGGTATGCCATGTGAACTGAAAGAGACAGCAGCCTAACCCCTGCACTTTCTTTAGGTTACTAACCTTTTTCCTTTTCAACTCCTCCTGCCGACCTTCGCTGCCACCGTTGTGCCTTTTCTCTCCTCTGCAACTCTTATGACACTTAAGCTGGCTCATTTAAGGAAAAAATACATTTTCAAATTACATTTACATGAAGAAAAACCCTCCGTCAGGGTTCAAATGCAATTAAAACATACACACAGAGCAGAACATGGGAGGGACACTAAAGGTAACTCTACTGCACTTGTTTTTATTTAGAGCTTCAGCTCTAAGTCAGTCATAAGACAATCTACCCACAATTCCTTTTCTCCCTATGACTCATGTGCACTTTTCTGGAGCCATTTTCCCCCCACTTTCCCCGGCACGCACTTCACTCCCTCTGAGTTGTGTTATATCTGTGGAACCTTGCATGCTAACCACCTCTATGTTTTATTCCTTTTTACTTGCAGTTGCGAAGCTCCTTCAAGCAAGCATTCGCCAAAAAGAAATCTCCCAAGTCAGCTTCTTCTCACTCAGACATTGAGGAGATGACAGACTCATCCTTGCCTTCATCCCCCAAGCTGCCTCACAATGGCACCTCAGCCACAAGCCACATGCTCAGGAATACACATTCCAACACATTGTACGTATCTGCACATTTACAGCTGCTTAACCTGTGTGTGCACTACAAGTCCACCAAACTTTGCTCAAGTTACTGTTTTTCAATCGTGCTGTCCTTTGCACAGATTGTCGGAATGTTTGGACAGTGAGGCGGAGACGGTTATGCAGCTGCGGAGCGAGCTCAGGGAGAAGGAAATGAAGCTGACTGATATCCGCCTGGAGGCCCTCAGCTCTGCACATCAGCTGGACCAGCTCCGGGAGGCCATGAACCGTATGCAGGTCTGCAGACACACAAAAATACAAGTGCTTCACAATGAAGGGGATTTCAGCATTCCAGATCGCTTTGATCTCTGGTTATACTGCATGTAGCAAAAATATAAGAGAAAGCATGGACCAGGGAGATATACCCTAACTTCAGGGTTTTAAAGGATCACGCATGCAGGTGCTTTCAAGACGCTGACATGAGCTCTGTGTATGTGTGTTTTTGTCAGGTGGAGATTGAGAAACTGAAGGCAGAAAATGACCGTCTGAAGCTGGAGAGCCAAGGCAGCAGAACGGGCTCGCAGGTCTCCATCTCCTCCTCTCCGCCCCCACACACACACAGCCAGACACCAGGGCCCGGCCCCGGGCTTTCCCAGCACAGTCTCAACCTCACCACCAGCGAGTCCACCAGCCTGGGTAAGCTACAGCCACCTTTTTTCTTTTACTTAAATGTTTAGCATTGGTAAAACATTCTGGAGTCACTTAATTTGTTGTTACATTGTTTGACTATGTTCTGCTTTCCTGTCAGACATGCTGCTGGATGACACTGGTGGTGAGGGAGGGATGAGGAAGGAGGGGCGACACGTGAAGATTGTTGTCAGTCTGGATGAAGAAAGCAAGTGGGGAGAGGTGAGTCCTGTCTTTCACAACTGTTATTGTGCAAGATGGCTTATGGGTTTACAAAGCTGTTTTTTTTTCTTTCCTTCACCCTGCTCAGGAGGGCCAGCCACGCCATTTTCTCATTGGTCGCATTGGTGTGAGCGGTAAAACCAAGTGGGATGTCCTGGACGGAGTGGTCCGGCGCCTTTTCAAGGTAAACCACAGATAAACAGCAGCTGCTTACAACCATGTTTTCTTCTTTACATTTAATTCAAAATGCTGGTCAAACTTCATCAACGGCCTTTCACAAGATTAAAAAGCAAATATAAGCAACAGCTAATAAAACTGAGGACGCTTTCTACTGATATTAAGGCCTTAAGAGTTTTTGTTTAAAGATGTTTACTTGTATGGAAACCTGCTCTTAGTTGTAAGTTGGAAAATATCTCTGTATGGAAAAATTATCATTAAATAATTCATGGTCACATTCTATTTTTCACAAAGCAGTTCTCATGCATCATCATCAGATTATGGAAATAGACTGCAAGGCTTTAAGAAGCTATAATATTATAATTTTATAGTATAATTTTCTGTTTTCATATAAACTCTATACTGCTGTACAAAAACAGATCTCAGCTGGATTTATAATGTGAACATCAGGGCGTTGACTGACAGAAATGAAAATCTTATTTTAAAATTTGTGTCCACCAGCAGTACAACAGCAATTCAACATGAGAAAAACATGATTTCACAGAAGAAATTAACTTAACTCAGTTTCATCCCATTATTTTCATTTGCCACTTTATCTTTCATTTTGATGCTGATGAACCTTAGAGGAATGAGCTCTGCAACAACACCCATGATGGGCTGTAGGAAAGTGGGACAGAGTAAAAGTGAGCACACTAAGAAACATGAGCTTCATCTCTGGCAGGAGTACATCACTCACGTGGACCCCGTGAGCCAGCTTGGCCTGAGCACAGACAGCGTCCAGGGTTACAACATTGGTGAGATCCATCGGCCCAGCAGCCCCACTGCTGCCAGCACCCCTGAGCTGCTGCCATGTGGCTACTTGGTGGGAGACAGCACCATCAACATCCAGCTCAAGGGTACAAACGCATCACCGTGCGAACGCTCAGTGTCCTTTTTCTGCATGTTACAAAAATCAGTCACATTAAAGCATTCTGCACTGACATGTAATACTAATACATAATTTTTAAGTCATCAAACCTGTGATGAATCATTAAAATAAATGCATTTGGTTAATAAATGATTAACGCTTGATAAATGCTAATTTTGGTAATAAATATGTGCGCCAGCTCAGCATTATTTGATGGAAACATGGTGATGCATGTGTGTGCAGGTGCAAACACTGAAAACATGGACTCGCTGGTGTTTGAGACGCTGATCCCGAAACCGGTGCTGCAGCGCTACATCTCCCTGCTGAAGGAGCACAGACGGGTCATCCTGTCGGGCCCGAGTGGCACAGGAAAGACCTACCTGGCCAATCAGCTGTCTCGACATCTATTGCTGCTTGAGAGCCGACCTCTGACCCCCAACGCCATCGTCACTTTCAACGTGGACCACAAGTCCAGCAAAGTAAATCCCTCTCTGTTCTATGTGCTTTCATCTGCTGAGATGTAGAAGCAGTTAATTCTACTGTTTGATCCCAGACATTCTCAACAGGTGTATTTTCGAACTAATATTTGATTTTGTCAGTTGCACAGACTTCAGTCTTTTTCTGTTAAGAAATACCAGACACAAGAAACATGAAACATTTTAGTGAATTTCCAGTGCTTTTCATATGTCTGGCTAATCCAGTTCAGTATTTTATTTCAGTTGACCCATCATGACCTGAACATTTAATCTCTCAACTGGTTTTTAATTTCATGTTTCAAGTTTCTTTGGAGACTCTGAGATCAGAGGTTTTATTGGACAGCTGGAAGTTCTGCAGAAAACCATCAAATTTTAAAAGCCTGAAATCATAATTGGACTAAGATTAAAACAAATTTATTTTAACACTGGTGCTGCTTGAAGAACATGCAAACTAAGTGGAGCTCTGTGTCCGCAGGAGCTGCATCAGTACCTGTCAGGTTTGGCAGAGCAGTGCAGCCATGTCTCAGGGACAGAGAGCCCTCTGGTGGTCATTCTGGACAACCTTCATCATGTCAGTTCACTCGGAGAGATCTTCAATGGCCTCTTCAACTGCAGCTACCAACACTGGTCAGTATCACACACACAAACCTGCATATAAAAGATGACCACAGCATTACTTCTCCATAAAGATGTGAAATATTCAAGTAGAGCATCTGACCAAAAGATTTATGCTGGAAACCTGCTAAAGACATGAGATTTTGAAAAGTGGAGTGTATATAACATGCGCAGTGAGATGGAATCAAGAGTAATTTTTTTGCTCCTCAGCCCCTACATCATCGGTACCATGAGCCAAGCCACATCATCTGCTCCCAACCTGCAACTTCACCACAACTTCAAGTAAACTGATTCTGCTCTGGGCAGCTAAATATTTATTTACATGAATATGTTCATCATGAGGGCCTGATTTTTGGGAGGATTTTGAAATTCCTGGATGTTCTTGCAGGTGGGTGCTTTGTGCCAACCACATGGAGCCAGTAAAAGGATTCCTTGGTCGCTACCTGAGAAGGAAGCTGATTGAGGTGGAAATTGGCAGCCGGACACGCAACATGGAGCTGGTGAAGATCATTGACTGGATCCCTCGGGTTTGGCACCACCTCAACCGGTTCCTGGAGACTCACAGCTCCTCAGATGTCACTATCGGTAAAAAGGCTCGAAAAGAATAATCAGTTAATTAGTGTCAGCATTGAAATAATCTCTGTTTTATCTCAATTCTATGTCCTGCAGGACCTCGTCTCTTTCTGTCATGTCCCATGGATGTGGGGGGATCCAGGGTTTGGTTCACTGATCTCTGGAATTACTCCATCATCCCCTACATGCTGGAGGCTGTTCGTGAGGGACTGCAGGTAACAAGACACGTGGTTGTCAGACAGACTGGCTAATTTGAGAGAAAAATAAATAAATTTGTACTCTTAATCTGTGAATTATAAAGCAGCAGATGATCATCCCTCTCTCACTGCCCAACTTTCCTGTCAGTATACTTTGCATAAAGGAAAAGACAAAGCAGTGCTAAAACTGAGCTTTTTTTCTTCCTTTCCAGTCTGAGGCTGTGGTCAACCTCTAATTACTGGTAACTCAATAAATCCAGGCTAATACCAGCATTTATATACTGTACTCAAAACGTATTCACAAAAAAGAGGACATCTAAACTGGGAATAATACTGTACAGCACTGTAACACCTTACTGGAAGATATTTGTTGACCATACACCTTTTTGTTGTTGCATTCACGTTGTCAATATGATTCCATCATTTGTGCAGGAGACACTTCTGAGGCTTCTTGGATGGGGTTGAATTTAAAACTAGGTCTACCTTCCTCCAGGGTCTATTTTTAATCAAATAACTGAAAATATCACTTCATATTTCGTCACCACTAACAGTACTATCAACTCCCAATCAAAATTGTACTGTTAGTGGAGGAGCTGGTGGGGAATCAGACTACAGACTACAGCTACCATTTAATTCAGTGACATGCCACTGAGCAATATCACTCATTCCTCATTTATCGCACATTGAACATGGCTCCGTCTCTCATTGCGCTAGTACCGTTGGATTAAAGTAATTTGCAGTACATGCAACAGGTCATCCTGCTGTCCATCTGTGTGCCAAGTAAATGGAAACAAACCTCATGTGAACTTTATGTTCAATAACATGAAATTTTTTTTTGTTTCACATGATGACTTAATGTGTAATTTTTGCCTCTCTGCAGCTGTATGGGCGCAGGGCTGCATGGGAGGACCCAGCAGCCTGGGTGATGGACACATACCCATGGTCATCAACTCCGCCTCCAGGTGACTGGCCTCCACTGCTGCAGCTCCGCCCAGAGGATGTGGGGTTCGATGGCTACTCTGCTCCGAGAGAAGGCGTCAGGAAGGAGCTGCCTCAGAGCGATAGTGACGCAGACCCACTGGTGAGAGGGAAAAAAAAAAGCTTAATATGGCACAGCAGGATTTAAAAGAAGTAGACTGTATAGTTTAAATAAAAACAAGTTAAATTAAAGTTCTGAATCAGAAGAGCTCTTGTTTCTGCTAACAGATGAGCATGCTGATGCGTCTGAAGGAAGCTGCGACGTCATCAAGCCCGCAGAGCTACGACAGTGACTCCAACAGCAATAGTCACCAGGATGACATCCTGGATTCATCGCTGGAGTCCACCTTGTGATGCTGTCAAACACAACAATGGGAAGATTTTTTTTTTTTTTTCTGTTCTCATGGTGAGAACTCTTGAGTATATAGTTTCTTGTCACAAAATGCAGCCACCTTCTCTTGGGTGCAGGTAACCCAAATGATCAAAAGAAAAAAATCTAAACACTGCATTTCAGTAAACTGAAAGGCTTTTTTCCCCTACCACTATGACCCATGGCTTCCTCTCAGGAGCCTGACATCTTTTTCCGACTGTCATGATAAAAGCACACAGCCTGTCCCTGTTAGTAAGGTGTCATCACCACCATTATCACCAGCCATCTATTTACTTAAACACCAGCCAGTCTCCAACTCATCAGACTGCAGTCCCCTTTGTCCTGCCCAACTACATTACATCAGAGCTGCCAGCAGATGGCGATACAGGCATGTGTCTCTGGAGCTTCAGTGAACCTGTGCTACTACTTGCTGCTGGATGGATAGATGGATGTACAGATATTCTGTCTCTCCTCCTATTCAACCTCAACTGCTCAAATAACCTGTGTGATTCCTGGAGGATGAATGGAGCCAAAGTAAATGTTGAGTTCCACTGCACTGCTGTTGTCACTTCAACCGCCACCTCCACCTCACCAGCTGTGACCCACAAGTAATCAACTTTCACAACAAATGCTTCCTGGATTTTCATGTCAAGTGCTGTGATGCAACATTTGTTGTTTGTGGGGGGGGGGGGGTTGTTTTTTGTTTTTTGCTTTATCTCATCAATAATACTTAATTGACATCCAGTACTCCCTGGTCAGACCACCATTTTTGATTCAACAACACAACTGTAAAGTTTCAGAACTGTGTTTTGTGCAGTTGTCGTGTCACATACCTAAAGACAGCCACAGACAGTAGTTCATGTTTTAGCAGAAAAAAAAGCTGCAACACTGTCACAGATGGTTAAAAAAAAATTCCTTATAGTTCTTTCTCGGCATTTAACATAGCCCTTAGTCCTTACACCCAGCTGTTCCATTAAAGTTGTGTCTTTTGTACTCCATTTCAGACGTGTTTTATTGACTGGATACCCACCTTACCTAGTACAGCTTGCAGAACTATTCTTAATAAGTGAAGACAAAATCTACTAAAATTGTACTAGGTGAAGAAAGTCTGAGTTGACTCAAAGACCACCAGGAGCAACTGGGAAGTTAACATTGACTTTGGTGAAATTTGTCCTTCGATTTGATGTCCTCTTCCGACTATCTGACAACTTCCCGTGTCACTTTACAAACCAGCCCTTATCCACTTCCACGTCCTCCTCGTTACCCCTCAATCCTCTGAGCTCTCCGTGCCCATGAGCCCCTGCAGGCTGTTGTAGCACAAGTCTTTTGGTGCTTGACTGAATTTCTAACAAACAATGCCTTATTCTTTTTTATAACAGACTATGTGCTTTAGTTGATTATTTATTTGTCTAAATGGCTGTAAACTTAACAGGGCTCCAAGTCGACTCTCCTCGAGCGACTGCAGTTTTCGAGGAGCACCGTTGACCTCCCGTCATATCTGTCATGGATGCCACGGGGTTGAATGAGAAGCAGTGCTTTGGGTTTAAGTTTTTGTTTGTTTGTTTTTGCATGTGTGACATGGTACTCAGAAGACTGTAAATATTTTTGGAAAACTTGCATAAAAGAATATTTAGATGTGTGTTGATGTTTGAAAGCCGAACCTGCTTGGGTCGATATGATGAGGGAAGTTTAGGATGTGATGAATTTTATACCTCATCCCCCTCCAACATCTCTTAATCATGCTTTCCCTACTCTGATTGGACAATGTTAACGTAGGAATAAAACTCGTATGTTGAACAAGTCGAAACAAGTGTACAAGCTGCTTTGTTTATAGTGACAAAAGAGGGGTTAGAGTTGTAAAAGTACTTGTGGTTGAAAGATAAAGGGTTTGACTTTCTTGTGACTTTAAAAAATATTTTTCTTTGTTTAAAGGCTCCCAGCCTGCCTTCAAGCAAGTGTTTATAGCCTGCAAGATGTGGTCCATCACTTTCAAAACTTTTGTCACCTATCCTATGCAACATTCATTCACGTCTCCAAAATAAATCCCCACAAGCTGAATGTAGGAGTTTTCATCAGACTAGAAACGTTCAGTGTGGCACCAACTTTGTGGCCAACGGTTTTTGTCCTTGTGTGTGTGTGTTCCATGAAGCCAGTCCTGCTACTGTTTTTGTAAGCACAAAGAGCGTGACCCTGTTTGTCTGTGAAGCCTGCTCTGAGAGGTGTGGATGTTGTCGAAGCCTTTTACTGCTCCGTCATTTTATTACTCACAAACTCAATGAATGTTTAGCCTTCTTAGCCATGTACATTTTTCTATGTGTAACATAACTTTGTAAATAGTTGATAATCTTTCAGCATTTCGATGACTTTTTCTAGATGATTTGGTACAATACTTGAAAATGAGTATTTTGTGTACAGTCTCTTTACATCAGAGCAGATTGATATCACGTGTCTGTCCAGAGCTCTGAGAATCAAATCTGATATCACTGTACTAGTCTTAAGTTATTGTCATTCAATAAAAAAAAGTATTTATGACTGAATTGTGCTGCACTTTAATTTTCTTAGACATACAACTTGACATTTGAATTGTTTACAGTTTTATTTGGTTTCTTGTACAAAAAAGGGTAAAATAAACATATTTACAGCACATAATACAACATATTTTTTTAAACAAATTCATATAAATTATTAACGGAATAGCTACATTTTTTTTTTCAATAAACGACTCTATTCAATGTCAAAGCAAAAGTAATATTCTTGGCATAAAATTTCCATACAAAAATTGTACAAAATACTGTACAACTGAACAAAGCTGTGCAAAACAGCAAACTGTGTCTCAGAAGCAGAACCTGACCACGCGCACGGATGAGGATGAACATTTAAGTGAAACTTTACTGTGACATTTGTGGTTTTGGGGCAGCAGCTTATAAATCTGGTCACAGTTCCAGGAAAAAAAATAACCGTGGCTTGTAACTCTGCATTTGCTTTTCTAAAAATAAGTTAAGATACTGTAATTTCTTCTTCGTCTGACTCTGAAAAGTCCGAGTGTTTACTGGAGAGAGAAGGAGAGGAGATGCAAGACCCTGCCGCCCTCATTGTCTCTCTTCCGAACTCTTCCTCCTCCTCTTCCTCTTCATACTCGGCTGAGGACTTCTTACCCACGTCGCTCAGGTCCGGATGCGGGTTGGCTTTGGTGGGCAGCGTCTGCTCGCGGCATCCACCGGACGACAACAGCTCTCGTTCCTTTGAATTCCTCCACTTCATCCGCCGGTTCTGAAACCAAATTTTCACCTGTAGGCGGAATGAAGAAGGTGAGTGGGAAAGTTCTACATTAGGAGCGATAAGAATGCGCAACAAACGTCTTGACGCACAAATTACGCATGACATGTTTAGCTGTTTTAAACATTTCAGGTCTTTACTTGTGAATCTTTAAGGCCCAGTTTAGAAGCCAGTTTCTTTCTGTCTGGCTTGCTGATGTATTTCTGTTTCTGGAACATCTTTTCCAAGGCTTTGCGCTGAACGTCGGAGAACACCGCTCTCCTGAGCATCCCTCTGCGGGGTTTCCCTCTGGCGGCCAGAGGCCACGAAAATGTTCCCGGGATGGGAACAACAGATGAAGATGCTGCAATGCAAACACATGAGAATGGTTAAATCCTGACAGCCAGCCATTAAACCATGAAATAAAATATGTATCATCGTTCTTTTCTTTCGTAAGAAACGCTTTAATAAAAAAAGGCGAAAAGCTCCTATGAATATATTGATTTCTCTTTTGGAACAGAGCAGTGCGTCTCCGTTTTGAGTGAAATGGCACGAGGTGACTAATTAGCACATTGGCCGGTCCTCAACCGCATTGGTATGGTAAAGAGGTAGCATATCCTTTAAGGAGCCCTGTGAGGGCGGATAGAGGAGTTAATAAACCGTGAACGGTAATTGTGTAGTAATGAACTAACGCAGAAAAGACTCTGGACAGGCGGCGAAGGCCATATATTATAGCAACAAAAGGAGATTTACACTTTCAAACTAAACACAACTGCATACCAGAATACTGATGCCCGGAGGGGGAGTGCAGTGTGGAGGGGGAATAGCGAAGTTTTTTTTTTTTTTTTTTAGGTGCCCTCAAATCATTTTCATTAAATGAACACGAAAGGCTATTCAGAACGCTGGGGTTGTTTTGTTCAAGCATTCAGCTGGGCCCGTGAAAAGATTCAATCTCCATTATGATTTCTCTGAATGAAAGCCAGGACTAGCGACTTTATAGACTTTTCTAAGGGATTATTCTTTATCTCAAGTCGTTGATTGGCCCAGGTTTAAAATAGAGGAGCGTTTAAGGCACAGACAGGGAGAGGATTGGGGGTCAGTGGTAACCTATCCTATAAGCCATGCAGCATGCAGGGAAAGAGGTTTCCCCAGCTGTGACACTTTCGGGTTGAGTTGGGATTGCAAAAGCTTGCCTTACTTTTATAGTGTAAGGCATTTTTTCCTACATCCGAGGTTCTGACTGAACTCCCTCCTCACTGTAGCTGCCCTGTGGCCGCAGAAGAATCCGTGACAACGACGCACTATGTGGTCTTGTGAGAATATTGAATTCTCTCAATGGTGCCTAATAGGGAAATTAGTGCATGACTGGTTCACGCCTTTCGCCCGCCTGGTAAAAGTCAAACTCCTGGATGTGTGGGTGGTTCACCCAGTAGGAGCTGACCAAATTGGTCATGGTACTGAAGGCTTTGTTGCCGCCACAGCGGCCTGGTGGCCCCCCGAGCGGTGTGGGAAAACGCAGGGCCAAGGAAATGCCAAAACGCCCCCAATGGGAAGGAGAGAGGACTATAACTCGCCACTCCGCCTCAAATTTAGAGCGTGACGATTTGGGATAATTGGTTAATTAGGGGGTGGATGGGTTGGCCCTGGCAGGGGCCAGAACCCGTGGTCCCTGTTAATAAGACAGAGATTTCTTCTTTTCTGGCTGTTTGTCTCTTTTCTTCCGCATTTTCAGTTAAAATATATGTCAGAGGTGACATAGGTTCACATTTATACGCAATTAGCACTGGCAGGTTTCTAAAAGGAAGCAAAACAGGCGCATAAAAGTGGCACCTACCTGGTAAATAAGGTGTCCTGAATAGGGGGTGAAAGGTTCCGTCAAAGCAGGGGACTGGGAAGGTCTTAGAGTGCAAGTTGTGAACCGTGGGAGGAGAAGACGCTGTGGAGAAAACATCAAACATGTTTAAATCGTTCAAGGATAACATAATAATCATTAAAAACTCAAATACTGTCGCGCCTGCGTACTCACCAGTCTTTGGTGACGGTGCGAGAATGGCGCTCACTCCAAACTTGAGAAAAGTGGGGTCCTTGCTGTTTGGCAGCGACGTTTTAAGCGAGCACGAGTCGCGCGTCATGGTGGTCGTGGCCAGTGCGCGTTCTGCTGACGCGCCGTTGAAGGACAGGGTGGTGGTCACTGCTGGCAGGGACGCGCTCGCGGGCGGGACAGTCCGGTTAATGAACGCTGCAGGACGGCTTATCCGGAGCAGGTCCTCCACGAGGAAGCTGGAGTGGTTCGGGAAAGCGGACGGAACTGTCTGGTGGAGCGGCAGAGCGGCGGCGGGTCGGTACAGCCCCGGGTAGAGCGCAGAAGGCGAGATTACACTTGGGATCATCATGGTCCCGACTTCAAAGGAGTAAATAAACACACCGTGTGAAATCAGAAGCGGTCGTCGTCCGGCCGTTTAGTGTGAATAGCTGCTATACTCTGGCTTCCTTGCTCAGGGAACACGAGTTTTATAGTAGCCTGCCCCCCACCCCACCCTCCCACCCCCTCCCGGCTGCCGTCGCAGGCCTGACAGGCTCAACAATGGAGCTCAACAAAGTTCTCCACATGGGTCTCTTTCATGCCGCATCCCCCGGCCCGCTGATTGGCCAGAAGAGGGAATTTATGATTGCATTAGACTTCATAAGCAAGCAGTACTCAATGTAAAGAGCACAAAGCAGTCTTAGTCATCAATTTTGCTCGTTGACCGGTTTCCTTTCAATTTGTTTTGTTTGGCTGAGGCAATCAGCCTAATTAAAGAGCAATCTTTAGATTCAGGCATTATAATGGAACTTTTAATGACTTCTTAAAAACAGAAAGAAAAACACTTTATTCTGTCCTCTCTCGGAGTGTCCTCCTATTATGCATGATTTCTTTATTATTTTGTTTTGAGCATTTCATAGATAAAAAAAAACTACAAATTCCAAATAAAGAAGTACATATTTTAAACATTTTTGTTTTTAAAAGAATTGTAGACACATTTCAAATCAATCAGTGTAGAAAAGAAATCTACATTTTCCACATTAGTTGCAGAGATTGGCAGCATCTAGCTTGTAAATCAGATTTAGGGTTTCATAGGATTTTCAACACTCAATCTGGCCGTCGTCATGGAATAATGCCTTAAACGGATTTCTGCTATCAAAACGCTTTAACAGATGTGTTAAATATCACTCTTTTTGCGCAGCCCTCATTCAAAGCGCTCAGGCGCAGCTCGGGGCGCACATACAGGAGAAGTGTGCGGCCTGAGCCGTGCGCTCCTGATCCTGTTAACCATGAACTAACTGTCACCCTCAGCTGCGGAGGAGGCGCCCCTCGGCCTTTCTCTCTCCCCTCTCCCGTCTTCCAAAAAAAAAGGCCCAGTGGAATAAAAAAGCTTTATTTCTAAAGACGGTTTTGTTCTGCTATTTTAACCAAGTGAATAAAAGTGCATCTGTGATTTGATTTAAAACGCATTCATATGAGCGGACACTGAGAGCCCCATATAAAACTCACATTAAAGGAACCTGATAGTCGTGTTCTGTCAGCTTTCCTCTGCAAACCCGTTAAAGCGGAGCAATCAGCGGACTAGAGAAAGAAAAAAAGTAAAATTGTTGTTGACCAAATTAAATACAATTAAAAAAACGAAAATCGAATCTAAGTTAATAGAAAAAAATAAACATTTTTTTTCTATTAATTTAGATTCATATGAATCATTTATTTTCATTTATTTACTTGATTAACTACAGGTTTTTCATATGTTTTCGAACTAGACTCAAAACTATTCAGATTATAAACACATTTTAGTGTGCTTGCAACATTAAATTCAGGGAATTTTAACTTTTATAAAAAAAATGTTTGCATCTGCACTAAAATCACAAATTTTTCTTGTGAAATGGCAAATTCAAGAAAAAAAAGATTTTGCAAAAGAGCAAT